>JAGVSP010005185.1:0-25050 GCA_022494985.1 Micrasema minimum
TTTAATGCAAACAAAAACAAAAAAGCTACCACAAGATTGGCACCAAAAAATTGTTCAAAATTAAAAAAAATTTTTACCAAAATTTAAAAAAAGATTTAATTGTACTTTAGTGGTAGTTTTTACCATCCGACCGAATTTAACGCTTACAAACCTACTAAAGCTAACTAAACATAAAGCGACAGATGTCGTAAGAATTACAACCAAAAGGCAGATTTTGAAGGGATTAAGCAACGCCACAAATTACTTGTTTATTAGACCATATCCCAAAACAGTTTTTTTATAGATTGACTCTCTCTTTGTTTCCCGGGTGCGACAGGCACTGACAACAACGTCATTATTCTATTTCATTACACTTGTAAGTCGTTGAAAAAGAGACACTTTGCCTCGAAACCGTCGGAGTTTTGATTCAATAAAAAAGTAAATTAATTTACTATATAAACTAATTAAAGTTAATGTAAATTACTTGGTGAATTTGCGACTTTTATACTCATACTGGGAATCGCTCTACATCCCACCCAACAATAGGTTTTTCCTATATTTCTTCAGTTAAATGTTTTTTAGCCTTAGTGCAATAATAATCAAACTATCCCTCCAGTTCCCCATTACCTACTTTGTTACAAAAAAATATAAATCAAAGAAAAAAAGTAGTTTAAAACAAAGTAATAATGAATAAGTACAAATGTGAGTGTTTCTAACATAAATTTCATCCAATGCTATTATTTAGTTAGTTTATCATGCCATAAAACGTACAAAAGCTCACCTCGACATTTCCCCGGAGCGGTAGGTAAAGAGGATAGAATGTTATACCACTCTGTCCACTCTTACACTTCCCTCGATTCTTCTACATTCATAAATATAGTTGAATTTATGCATTGCAGGAAGTAAAAGGATTACTCGCCACTGAACAGGAACCCGATGTACTGCGGTGCGGAACACTCTGTAGCCACGGAATTACTTTTGCTGAAGAATCACTATCACCCAACTGTCAGGGTTATTTTCGGAGAAACTTCTGCAAGGTTAGTTGAAAATAGATACGAAAATTGCTTTCTTATAACACCAGAATTAAAAATAATTTAAAGACAATCAATAGATCTATGACATGTACTCAGAACAGCATAATGTACAAAGGATTCAAAAGGTATAATTAGACTGTCAAACAAATAAACGGATTAAATGAATTCAGAAGGAACCTTAGTAAAATACTAATGTAATACAGCAAAGTTTATGAGCCATAAATTTTGGGTACTACAATAATAACGTATTGCAGTTATATCAAGAATAACGTATTGCAGTTACCTTATTCAACCAGGAATCATGAGGTTTTTATTTGGAATGGTAACAAGAATAGAACCGCTTGCTGGAATATTCGTAAGAGATTTGATTTCTTACACTATATATACGAAATTAAGATATTTGAAATCAGTGTATACCTATTCAAACATTAAAAGCATATTTGTGATCAGTTATAAATATTTATTGATTGGCATTTATTTTGTAGAACTCCATGATATCTTATGTTAAAATCAAAACTGTAACTAATAAGCCAATATTGTATAAAAATAAGAATGTAAATGTTTCAACGCCACAGTTTGATAATGCCCTTACAAGGCGAAACAATTGTCACTAACTTGATAATAAAATCACGTAGAACCAAAAAAATCGTTTTTTGATTTTAACATAAGATATAAATATTTAGATGAAAAATAACTAACTAACCATCACGCCATTTCCCCGAAGGGGTAGGCAGAGAGGATAGAACGCCACACCACTCTGTCCTGGCACACTTCTCTTGCTTCCTCCACATTCATACATCTTCTCATGCACGCACGTCGATTATTCCGACTTCTTACATGCCCACTTTCAAGCACTTGTTTTACTTGATCATGCCATGTCTTTCTCGGCCTTCCTCGACTTCTACATCCAGGCACAGTTGCATCATAGTGAAAATAAGGTTTAGCTATATATTATAAGCCAAGAATTTTTTCATGTCTTTATTATTTATTTATTTATATATTAATTTTTTTATTACATTTATATCATGGAAACAAGGATGTCAATAATGCGTTTGTGTTCAAAAGGTGTACTAAAACAATACTGTACCCTTTTATTTTTCATTGTTTAAATGTGATTAGTTCTGACACACTTTTAAATTTATTACAATTTGTACTTATTTATTTTGTAACCACCCAGGCTTGAGAAAAATCAATTGAGAATTTTATTTCCTCAATGGAAATCGAACTCGGAACCTTCGTAGCGAGTCTAGCATTTTAGCTGTTACTCTACCGAGGCTGCCATTTATTTAAATGCGTAAATAAAACTAATTATTATTTTAGCTTTCTTCTTGTTTTTAATTCTCCATTACTACGTTTTAGGTTCAATAATTCAATACAACGGCGACCCCCTAAAAGACTTCTCCATCGCCCGTTTCCTGGACCGTTTTGCGTTCAAGAACCCCAAGAAGGACTCCTCCAAGCCTCAGCAGACGGAAGCCACGGAGACGGGTCCTAAGACGACCCGTGGTTCGCATCCCAAGTTCGCTGTCCGCAAGAACTACGTGCCGACCGGAATCAAAACTTTACCCGTCAATTCCGCCGCGTATCTTAATGAAGACTGGCAACATATACCTGTGGATGAGAGATTTTTATACGAGTAAGTGTTTCCTTCAAAGAATTCTATACAAGTGTGTCTAATTTTTATTATTATATTATGTCTGAAGCATAACTACCTCTCCTCGAAACCTTTAAAACATCCTTCATTCATCCTCTTCCCTATCCCTTTCCTTCCTTCCTCTATTCCATTTCCCAATGTCATATTTTAGTGTGTTAATCTTGTAAATAATGCAATAAGCTTTATTTTCCCACCAATACTCGGTACAGTAAATTATTATCACTAAAATAACTAAGGGTTCGTTGGAAGATATTGCTTAAAAGCAATAAGCTTGCCCCAGTACACTTGCTATGTAATTGTACATTAGGGTGTGTCGTTTTTTTAAATTTTCGAATACAGAAACGGTATAGGTCTCAAAAGTTGCATTTTACTCTAAAAATAAGAAAGCACTTTTTTTTTTTATTTAAAAAAAATCGTCTTTGGCTCGCTAAAATGCCACAAAGTTTTGAAAATTCAAAAAAATACTACTTTAAATATATTTTCTAAATAACTTTTTACTGCTAGTTTTGTATGTTTTCTTTATTTTTTTTCTGTATATTTATTATCCATCGATAGGTTTTAAATAGTGTAAAACTTCCATTTTTAAAAAAAAGTTAAATTCTTTAATTTTTGTGCCAAACAGACTAATTTTCATTTTTAATAAGTTTATCTTACGAACAGTACATAAAAAAATCTTTAGTAATTTAATTTTCTGTGTATTTTGTGAACTTTTTTAAACAGTCCGAAGAAATAAAAATGAATAAAAACAGAATGATTTTTCTCCTAAATTTTTTTTTTCTAACCGATAATTTAATAATTTTTCAGAATTTAAATCCATTTTAGCGAGCCAAAGATGATTTTTTTTTATTTAAATTTTATTTTCTTTTATTAATTCTGTATACCTAATACAACTTTTGAGACCTATCTCACCAAAATAAAAAATAGTTAATTTTTTTACTATGGAGCGTGACACACCCTTATTGTACATGAAGTCTTAAATAAATAAATAAATAATGATATTAAGTTTTTAAGAGGTTTCTATGTAAGTATGTGTGTTTTTTATTAATTTTCATGAGATTGAGAAGGTATGTTGCCGAGTGATATTTATTTATTTATATTTTAATGTTGTGCACACAGTGCTATGTTTAGTACAATGAACTAAGAATTTTCAATTTGAGGTAATATATACAACATAACACCAATCACGTGGACAACACAATGTACAAGACAAATTTCTGAAGACGTGAAGTGAGCAAACAATAGTATACACAGAGCGGTTATGTTATGTCATATGTGGTATGTGTGTGGAGTGTGGTGTATGTGTTGGGAAATCTGAATATTTAAACGCAGGAGATGATAAGTAAAGAGAAAAAGGATACCGCCGTCTTGGCAGACCGTCGATGACCATCCTGCGGACGTATTCGGCGGGGCTGATGGATGCGGGCCTGATGTAGGAGAAGGCGAGAGAGCTAGCTGGTGACAGGGTCTGCTGGAGGGACCTAGTGATGTCCACATACATATAAACACGTTTTAAAATATTTTTGTACTTGCAAATTTGATATCGATATTCTTGTTTCCAGTTACTTCCAAATGCGAAGACAGCAGAGGGGAGATGAATCGGACGCAGAATCCGACGCCGGTTCAGTGGACAGTGTAGAATTTGAAAATTACATGGACAGTATTGCGGGGAAATCGAAAAAAGGTAATTTGTAGCGTCTAATTGCTAACCTAAAACGATTTTATATGAGTTATGAATGAAAACCATGTTTATTTTGTAAGTTGTGTCGCATTATAACATCCCACTGAACCTTTCAACAACACGAAGTTGGCTACTCAAACAGCAATCCCCAAATACCAACCGAAAAAAGAAATTGTTTTGACCTTTTTACTCAAGTAAACAATTTCTTTTTTTGGTTGGTATTTGGGGATTGCTGTTTGAGTAGCCAACTTCGTGTTGTTGAAAGGTTCAGTAGGATGTTATAATGTAACAGTTCACATATCATTTTTCTTCGGCATATTCTTAAAAGACAATCATGTGATGTTCAAAACATATTTTCTTGATACATTTAGAGATAATTTATTTTAAAATATTTAAAATTTGTTTTAAGGGACTTTGCGGGTAACATTTAGATTTTTTAAAATTAACATTGCTTGTTTTAGGGGCTTTTGACACTCATGTATTTCTGTTTACTTAAGAAAACATTGCATCAGATGATTATCTACGACGCACGTCGATTATTCCGACTTTTCACATGACCACTTTCAAGTATTCGTTGTACTTGATCATGCCAAGTCTTTTGCGGCCTTCTTCAACTTATACACCCAGGTGCATTCGCATCATAAATCCTTTTAGCCGTTCTTTAATCATTCATTTGCTCCACATGACCAAACCATCGTAAAAGATCTTTCTTAATTTTGTCGATAATGCTTATCTCAGTCTTGCACTCTGCTCTAATTTCGACATTTGTACACCTATCATACATAGTCTTACCACACAGAGATCGCATTTCAACAGCATTAAGTCTACTTTCATCCTTCTTTTTCCAGCACCACGCTTCACTACCATACATAACGGTTGGTACCAGAACTCCGTTGTGTACTGCCAATTTTGTTTCTTTCGATAAGTTCTTATTTGCCACTATCGATTTCAAGGCACCATTAACTCTGTTTCCGGCACTAACCCTTCTCTCAATGTCCTTATCCACATTTCCGTCTCTTGTAAACATACTTCCCAAATGTACAAATTCTTCAACCTGCTTCAATCTGTCTCCATGCATTGCATTCTGCTGATTTCGACATTAGTGTGCCTATCATACATAGCTTTACCATACATTTGCTAGAGAGATCACATTTCAACAGCATTCAATCTGCTTTCGTCCTTTTTTCCAACTCCATGCTTCACTTCCATACATTAGGGGTTGGTACCAGAACTCCAAACTACCAATCCAGCCTCCTCACTTATTTGCTAAGACCGACTTTAAGGCCTCTATATCTCTGTTAAGATGTCTTCAATAATCTTGATTTTGTGTTGTTTCCCAGGCGCCGAGGAGTCTGATGAAGAGGCCGACGGAGAAGAGATGGACTATATGAAGGAGATGGTGGCGCACTCCCGCCAGGAGAGGACCAAGGACAAGGCACGGAAGAAGCAGGACGAGGAAGGGGCGGAGTCCGACAGCCAAGAAGATGGGAGCGTAGGTGACGGCGAAGATGTCAGCCTTCCCAGTGATATGGGTAAGCTAACTGTCGTATTCAGTAGTATATATATTATTATTATTGTTATAGGCTGGCAGCTTTTGCTATATCTTTTGTACTGCTTCTTGTCTGACTTCTGTATCTAAACGGTTTGTTAACTGGTTGACCGTAGTGGAGTGGACAACTAGGCCTGGCAATTTGTTCCAGTCTGAAACCACCCTACTGGGAAGGAAGTTTTTCTTAGGGTTGAGGTGGAACTGGGGACGACAGAGCTTCCAGTTGTGGCCCCGTAGGTTGGTGTTGGGATTCAGCAGATACATCTCGTGCAGGGGGCAGTCATAGTAATAATTTAGTATCTTGTAAGTTTCAATTAAATTCCCTCTCTTCCGTCACGTTTCCAATGATGTAAGTCCTAGTGCTTTTAATCTACCGTGATATGGCATATTTTTCAATAATTTGGGGATTTTTGTGGCATATCTTTGGACCAGTAGTTCGGTGTCTTTAGTGAAGTAGTAATATAATATGGACACTATGTGCTAACTTTGTAACGTAGCTATGTAGTTTGTATTTGCCATTATGGGATGATTTAGCAATAATTTGACGATCAGTCTTACAAAAATTACATGGGTGAGAATGATTTGATTGCAGAAGGAGATGATGACTTTGATGATGATGATTCGGATTTAGTATTCTCTGGAGATGACGAAGAAGAAGCAGCATTGGAAGGAAAACAGAAAAAAGGAAAGAAGTATTCTAAAATGGGTAAACTTCAATTAATATTCCATTTAAATTAATATTTTTATTTATTGGGCTTTTTGTACCAAGAGTTGTGTATATTGGCAGGCTTATTGCCTGGTTGGCAATCTCTTCCAACCAACCAATAAAATAAAGTGGTGCAGATATTTACCGTAAACCCAATACATACACATATATTATCACACTCAAATGTCTGCCTAGGATAGAAGGGAGGTAAAAACAGGAATAGATAGGAAATGATTTTCCAGACGTTTTTTTTAAAAGATGCGACTGTTTCGGCTTCTTTTATAGCATTTGGGAGTTGATTCCATAGTGGAGCCGCATGCACTGTAAAGGACTTGGGAGTCTAATATTAGTAGTAATATTAAAAGGAATCAATCTTAATTATGATAATTAAATTACAGATGACTCAGATCTGGAATTTTCGGAAGATGAAAAAGACATAATTCCAGTCGCATCCAAAAAAGGAAAGAAAAAAGGTATGATTTTTATTTTCCATGCTTTGAAAAAGAATTTCCGTACTTGAAAAATACACCATTAACTCTGTTACCGGCACTAACCCTCCCTTCAATGTCCCTGTCCATATTTCCATCTCTAGTAAACATTCTTCCCAGATATACGAATTCTTCGATAGATTCTATTAGATTGTATAAATAGATTGAAAATGTAATAAACCAGTTGCGTTTGTAGGCGTGGAGAGCATGTTTGCCGCGGCGGAGGAGTTCGCCACTCTGCTGGACGAGCCGGGGGACGGGAGGCAGGGCTCCAGCCAGGCCGTGGCCACCGGGGACCGCGCGGGGGCCCGCCAGCTCAGCTGGGAGGCGGGCCGCGACCACTGGATCAGGGGCAAGCGGCGGGCGGGCGGCCGGGGCGGGTCTAGGGGCGCCAAGAGGGGAAGGAAATAACACAATATTGTACCAGTCCTTGTGTATGTAAATAAACTGTTTTAAAAAATGTCCACAGTGTATTTATTGACTTATTTTCTATCCCCAAACTTATTTCATAACGTATCATATCTCTGGATATAGAATTCTAAGTGCCATACGATGCTTACAGTTATTTCAGGACGTCATCACCAACATTGTTGGTGTCTCTATTGCAGTGGAAAACACCATTAAGCACATACTCCACCGTTACTCGCGGCCGCCTTTCCATACAAACGTATTCCTCGGTTTTCTCTCTGGAATTTAACATTAGAGCAATGATTTTTTCACACATTGTAGATATCGACTAGATGCGTGTTTGCATCACCTTATTTTTTTGATATTTTATTTGTTGAAGTAGATAAATAGATTATTAAAAAAAATAAGACTATACAAACATGCATGTGGTCGATATCTAAAATGTGTGAAAAAATCATTGCTCTAATGTTAAATTCCAGGGAGAAAATCGAGGAATATGTTTGTATGGGAAGCAGCCGCGAGTCACGTGGTGTGGTATGCTCCTAACCAATGTTTTAAAAAAAACACCGAGAAAGGTTAAAATATTTTAATACACAAAAGACTAAAGAATGGATAATACAATATGTAGCTTACTCCAAACTCTCATAAAGTTGACTGAAATTGGAGAGCGTAATAGGCTCGGTTAACTTTCTCAAGTACTTTGGTAAAAAGTAGGTGATTAAATTTAACACAGTATTTATAAGAAACCGCTAGAAGTCATGTGTGCTCCCGATTAATGAGCTGATTTAGTTAAAAAGTCAGTATTGGGAAAGAAACAAATTCACGGCCGCTAAGAAATTTTCGTGTTTCAGCTTGTCAGCCATTTCTAGCGCTGTTAGCATTTGTCCATTCCTAGCTTTAGTAATAACTTCAATATCATCTTTAGTGCTAGTCTTAAGTTTTTCAACGATCGTCACATCATTTTTACTCGCCGAGTCAAAAACCTCTTCCGTTAATTTCAAAAGACTACAAATATCTCCGCTGGCGTACTGCAGTGGGGTCTTATCATAAATTCTATCAACAGGATTATACTGTGCTCCAGATTTAAGAAGGGTCCTCGCTATTTCAGTTGCGTTGATTCTGCAGGCTGCGTGTAAGCAAGTAGCGCCACCGAGAACAGTTTCTGCATTGATAAACTTGTTGAATCGATCACTTTTTACATCTGCAATGTCCTTGATTAAAATTTCAACAATTTTAGGATGGTTATTGTACACGGCAGCATGTAATGGAGTGTTTCCTTCCAAAGTGACGGCTGCTGCGTTCGCACCATGTTTCAAAAGACAGTTAACAATATTTTCGTTGCCTCTCATAGCTGCGAAATGTAACGGTGTCCTACCCAAATCATCTACAGTGTTGACATCTGAACCATTGCGTATTAACAGTTGGATTTCATCTTCGTCATTGCTTAAAATGGCTTTGATGACTTCTATTTGGCAATTATGAACTTCAAAGTCCCGTTCTGCTCGCTTTGTGCAAATAACTAACTCTTCAAATATTTTGTTAAGAATAACATTTTCCGGATTATCTGGGCCTAGCAAAATATCTCTCTGTTCTCGGCCTTCCTTGTACGCATTCAAAGCCTCTATGAACTCTCCTTTATAGAAATAAACGCAAGCTAAATTTCTCTGCGTGTTGATTGTATCGATGTGGCCTGTTCCAAGTAGCAATTTCTGGCGGATAAACACAGGGTGTAGTATTTTGAAAGCTTCGTCAAGTTTCCCTTGACTAGCGAGCATGGCTCCCATATTGTGTTCAGCTCGCAGTGTATCTGAATGATTCTTTCCTAACACCCTTTGCTTGTCTTTGCTGACAGACTTGAAAATTTCAATGGCTTTGTCGCTTTTTCTCAAATTGTACAAAATATTTCCAATATGGTTGTGAGTATCGATAGTTATAATGTTATCTGGGCCTAAAATCTCAAGGCATTTCACGTGATTTTTTTCGCTCAAGTCTAACGCTTCTGTTAATCGCTGCAAGTTTTTTAAGTACCAGGGCCAATCTTAACAAATCGTTAGCTTTCATAAGAACATATGACACATCGTCTTTTAAAATGCTTCTTAACTCCTCTAATTTGGGGAATTGTTTAATAGCAGCAAAAGCAGCGAGATTGTTATTATCTTTATTCCTAGCTTTCGTAACTGCATTTAATAACTGCAAGTCTTCTATACCATTGAGATCTTTCATGACTCCTTCTTCTCCATTTTCAACTTTTTTAAACAAGTTGTGAATCAATTCCAGTAAGCATTTGATGCTTTCTGTTCCCGAAATATCTAGAGGGGTCTTATTGTCATCATTAACCAGGTTATAAATGGCGCGTCTTTGCAAAAGCGACAAAACAATTCCAAAATGGGAATCTTTAGAGGCATAATGAAGAGGTGTGGAATTATTGCGATCTTTAACATTGAGATTTATATTGCGCCGCAGTAAAACATCGCAAATATCGTTTAGGCCTTTTTTGCTGGCAACATGCAACACTGTTAAATAATCACATCGCATAGCATTAACATTAGCGCCTTTATCTAATAAGGTTTCCACTGCTGATAAATCATTGTTTTCTACAGCTTTGTAGAGTTTATCGATTAATTCAAATGTCTGTCGATCATTATCGCTATCTGTTAAATCTTTTGGTTTGTTTCCCGAAGAATCTAAATGATTATAAACGGCTCCACAGTCTAATAAATTTTTTATCAAATCTGAATTTGCTCCTTGGGCAGCGATGTGGATCGGTTGAGTTGAGTATTTATTAAATGCATTGAAATTAATGCATTTTTTAATCAAATACTCGGCGCATTCGTTTTGGATTCCCATAGCTGCATAGTGAAGGAGATTATTTCCACTCTCGTCTTCGCAATTAACATCCATTCCGCTGTTTAGGAAACATTCTATTATGTCTGTATGCCCTTTCTGTGATGCGAGATGAATAGGTTTAGCCCCGGAAGAATCAGTTACATGGACGTCTGCACCAATATCTATTAAATACTTGACAATACGGGGATCATTAATACTAGAAGCCAGATGCAGAAATGTTCCACCGTCATTATGTTTTGTGTCTACATCAATATCTTTGAATTCAAACAGGATTTTAAACAGTTTGCCCCTATGCATATTAATTGCTAATCGCATCGGAGTAGTGATAACTTCTACACTCGGTTTTCCAATCTCCAAAATACTTTTAAGAGTTTCGTTCGAGCCTTGCAGAACGGCGTAAACTTAACAATTCCTTAACATTGGTTGAATCAATTGTAGCGCCATTTATAATGAGAGCATTTATGAATTCAACTTGGCCGATTATTATAGCATGCTGTAGGGCCGTGAAGTTTTTGTTGTCGACCGCATTTACGTCGCATCCTTTTTTAAGTAATGCCTTTGCAATATTCCAATTACCGTTAGTAGCCGCTGTGTGCAGAAAACTACTACCGTTGATATTTTTGATAGTTATATCAATATTTTTATTTCTAAGAAGAGAGTCGACGATATTTCGGAAACCGTTTGTAATAGCAACTCGGAGGCATTCTCCATTGCCTGCATTAACGTCTGCCCCATTTGTGATGAGAAAATCAACGAGGTCTTTAGAATTGTTCTTTACGGCGTGATATAAAACTGATGTATTTTCGTTTGTAAGTGTGTTCACATTTGCATTGTTTTTAATCAACGCTTCTACTACTAGTTTGTGGTTTCCTTCAGCAGCTAGGTGGAGGGGGGTTTCGCCGCTGCTAGACTTGACGTTGACATTAGCACCGGCGCCAATCAAAATGTTCACAGCTCCGAGGTGACCGAGTAGACAAGCTTTATGCAATGCGGTAGATCCGTTATTACACACTGCGTCAACATCCGCCCGCTTGTTTATCAAAAGTCGAATAATATCATCATTTTTATTTTTCTTAACAGATTCCATTAATGTTGTATAGTTGCTTTTGTTTCTTGAGTTAACATCCGCTCCCTTTTCTATTAGAGCTGTAGTAATTTCCAAATGTTTAGTTAACACACTAAAGTGAAGTAGTGGAATTTCACTCTCCAGGCAATCAACGTCAGCTCCCGCATCCAGTAAAGCTTGTACGGTCTTGTCACAACTGTTTATTACGGCTGTATGTAACGGTGTCAGAAAATCCTCATTTTTACTGTTTACATCTAATCCAGCATCGATTAGAGTCTTTGCAATTTCATTATCATTATTCATCGAACATAAGTGCAATGGAGATAAACCTCGGTACTTGCAACAGTCAGTAACTGAACCATTTTTTAGTAAAATCTTAACAATAGAAAAGTTTTACCTACCATTAAAACTTATATTATGTGCCCAGCCTTATTTAAAACCATATTGAGAGACAGCGCCATTATTTTCTCCTTTGTGTCACTTTTTACCCCTAATTAAAGCACTTTTTTCTTACATTATGGTCACGCAAGCAGAAATCCATAGATTTTTTAGTCTATGGTTTTTCACTTTGAATTTTTTACATCATTAGTCTCAACAGGCAGAGATCGCCTTGGTTTTTCCTCTTGCGAGGATATCATCCAGTGTGTGGTTCTGCAGCCAGTTGAGAGATGCCACCGCCGAGCGGATACTTCCAGGCGGAGACGAAACTCCGGACTGCTTCAGCACGGATTTTACCCAACCGGCTATCACAGCTCTAGTCGCTGGTTTAGCCTGTCCACATGTGGAGATGAAGAGTGGGCATTTCGTATTTGGAGATGTTCTACGATCTGCCGACATTTCTATCACCTTTCTGATCCAAAACACTGGATCTATGCCTTCGCACTCAGCTTTTTTCAATTTCCAGCCAGATTGTTGGTGTGTAGCAGAGTCAGTTTTTGAACCGAATATGGGCCACAGTGATACACCTTCATCATCAAATATCAACTTATCCTGGGTGCAGTGAAGTAGCGTCAGGTCATGCACTCGACGCCCTGAAGCTAACAAGAGGAGAGTACAAGCTCTACGACTGGCTTCAAAGAGGGTGATCTTTTGGGGCATGTTTGTTTTTAACCAAGATATGACTTTGCGTGGGTCCCATATAGGCAGTCTGTCTGCCTTGGGCTTTGCGAGCTGCACTGATCTAAGGATTCGTTTCACCAATGGGTGGGAACTTAGGCGGCCTTCTGTTTGTGGGTTAGAAAATGTAGCAACCACTGACTTATGGAGAAGGATTGTGCTGGATGCTAGTTTGAATTTCAAGTGCAAGTCCGAGAGAAATCTAGCAAGTTGACTGCCATTGGGGTTGTAAGGGTCTATTCCTTGTTTCGTTGCCCACGATTGCCATCGTTTCCAAGCTGCTTCGTATGATTTTAGGGTGGACTTGCGCCAAGCACTTCGAAGTAGTTGTTTTTGTTGGTTTGACCAGCTTGTAAGGCTGTTCTGCCACCCCCACATCTCCAAACTTCCAGGATTAACGCATCTGTGTTGGGCGGGGGTTTGCCTGTCCCCGTGTCGATTAGTACTTCCTGGAGGTTCTGGACTTGGAGAGGTGGATCCAGCGCTCGACTCTTGAGATCCCCTCTCCAAAATACTTTGTGCCACCTGGGAGCCACTATCAGGTAGGTTCCTTGAGCTTCGTTTAGATGTTTCAGAACCCGTGGAATTAGGCATGGTGGCGGGAAGACCCAGGCCAGTTTGTATTTCCACTGGCGACTGAAAGCGTTGTGGAAAGTCGCGTTTCTGTCTCTCTGGTCCCAGGACACGTACGTCTGTATGACATGTGACGTTGCTGACGCGAAGAGGTCGATCAACGGAACTCCCCACTTTCTGAATATGGCGGAAGTAGCTTCCGGTAGGAGGTGCCATTCTGAAAGTGTCCGCTGTCGTGACAGACGATCGGCGATGCCGTTGAGTCGTCCGGGGAGATAATGTACAGACAGACTGATGCAGTGCTGGTCTGCTATCTCCATTATTTGGCGAGTCAAAATCAGGAGGGTCCGTGATTTTGTGCCGCCTTCGTTGCGCAGGTAGGAAACCACGGTTTTGTTGTCGGACTGGATCAGGAGACCCGAGTCTGACAGCTCTAGCGCGTGTGGAGACAAGGCAGCCAGCACGGCGAGCATTTCCTTCACGTTGCAGTGTAGGTTCTGGTGGTGTGGTGGCCAAGGTCCGCTGAGCAGCTTGTCGTCCAGCATGGCTCCCCATCCAGTGTCTGATGCGTCCGTTGTCAATAGGTGCTGGAAACCTGGAATGTGAATAGGGCTGCTTTTTTCTGCGTTTTCCATCCACCATTTTATCTCCTCTACCGCCTCGTGAGGGATGACAGTTCTGTGAAATGGCCGGTGGTAGATGAGTTTGCGGCTGCACCTTTGGAGAATTCTGCAGTTCAGCCTCCCTCGTGGAACAGCAAAATGGGCGAAGTTCAGGAACCCTAGAAAACTTTGGGATTCTTTTAATGACCATGTCTTTCTCGCAATTAGTGACTTGCTGACTCGTTGAAGCCTTTGACGTTTGTCTGCTGGCAGTACTTTGCGGTTTGAGGCGGTATCCCAAGTTATCCCTAAAAAATCTACCCGACGACATGGAGCGAGTACTGATTTCTGCAGCTGAAGTTTCCATCCTAATGTCCGCAGGAACAAGACTAGTTCGTCTACCTGCCTCTCTAGTATTCCCGAGCACTGGTTCACTAAGAGGAAGTCGTCCAGATACACTACCAGTCTGAACCCTTTTTCTCGAAAGTGTTCGGCTATCCAATTCGATATTGTCGAGAAAATCTTTGGAGCCGAACTGAGGCCGAATGGCAGGCATGTCATCTGGTACAGCTGTCCAGATAAACCAGACGCAGGAACCTGCGGTGAGCTGGGTGTATTGGGATGTGGAAGTATGCCTGTGATAGGTCCACTTTCACCATCCAATCGCTGGGCTGTAGAAATTCTGGAATCTGATGGAGGTTTATCAGGCTGAAGGTTCCCGGTTCTATAAATCTGTTTAGACCTTTTAAATTTAATACTGGTCTTGTGGTCCCGTCGGACTTTGGAACCAGGAACATTCTGGAGACGAATGATGGAGAGGGACCCGCCTTTTCTAGGATTTGGCAATCCAGCATCTCTGAGATGTGGCACGTCATCTCTTGAGATTGCTTGGTCAACACACCTTGGTCCAGATTTAAAGGCAAGATCAGAGGGGGTTTGCAAATTAGAGGTATCCTGTACCCTCGCAAGACTTCCAGGATGACTCGTGGAGGGTGCAACTTCTCCCACTGTGCCAGGTGGAATTGAAGTTGCCCCCCTTGAAACTTCCTGCAGTCACCTATATCGCCGCCTTTCAGGTTGACGACGTCGATTCCCTTCTCCTTGTGTCCCAGCTTAAGGTTTGTGGGACGTTTAGCGTCACGAAACCTCCGAGTTTCGTTTGTTTTGGGACGTCTAGCAATGTTATCCCGGGGAACATAAGGCTTTATTGGAGCTAGTGGGAGGGTCTTCATTCTTGATGGGCCAGGCATGGGCTCGTGACCTCGTGACTTTGGAAAACACTTGTCCAAGCCGCCCATCTTTTGGATGGTCGAGGACAGAGCGATCGGCTCGAACAAGAATTCCTCATTCGGAGGGATCTTTCGAAATGCTCCCTGAACATTCTTGTCCAGCAGAGACTTCAATATCGCCTCCCTCCTCTGCTGAATGATGCTGGCCCTTTTACCACACACCATCTGTACCAGGTCCTTGGTTACCTCTGGTAGTTGGATTTGGGTCCAAACACTGCCGGTATTCCCTCCTGGAGTTTGGAAGGACAAGTACCCGCCAGCTCCTGTACCGCCGACTTCAAGTGTTCCCCCTGCACAACTACGGCATGGCATAGAGCAGCGCAGAACATATCTTGGCTAGTCAGGGCATCGCTTCTTGCCAGGTGCCTCATTTCGTCATTAACCTCTAATGACGTAAATAGAGGTTTGGCGTTGTAGGTTTTTTGCACCTCGGCAAAGCGAACATTACACCAATTTTGGGAATTAAGGTGCTGAAGTCTTACTCCTCTGGCGAGCCTTGTCTCCTCTGCTTGTGGAATGGACGGTTCCGCGAGGGTCGTCTCAATGTCCTCAAATAAAGGAGCTGTTGGGCCTTGCACGTCCCCAGTGGAGATCCCTGAGCTTTCTTCCGATTCTGACCGTTCGCGATCAGAATCATTTGAAGATTCACCTCGTGGTGACTCCGTTTCGCGTCCTCTGGAAACAGAACGCGATCCATAACGGTGCCGAGATTCCGATGGCGATCTATGGTGCGACGAACTTATTTCGCTCGCGAGCCGAGTTTCGTGTCGCGCTGCTCGAGATTCGCGTCGTGCTGCTCGAGATTCGCGTCGCGCCGCTAGAGATTCACGCCGCTTGGGTCGAGATTCTCGCGATTCATGCCGGCGGCGAGATTCGGGTCGCGAAGAGCTTACCGATCGTACTTCGCCTCGCGATTTCTGCCGCGACGAGACTTCGCGCGCGGGTAGGTATTCGCGAGATGTGTAGCGCGTGGAACCTTGCCGCGATCGGGAACGGAAACAGCGTTGAGGATTAGAGAGCTCCGAAGACGATCTCGGCCGTGTCTCCACCTCATTCGCGCGTTCCATCAACCGGTTGAGCGTCTCGCCAATAGTTGCCACTTGTTGCGTCAGCATTTCAAAGTTCCGATTTTCCGGATTTCGGTTTTCGGACACAACCGATATTTCCGGCGCGTGTATTATCGCGGCGACCTCAGCTCGCGTAAGATTTTCGCGTTTTTCCGCGCGTTTTTTGGGGGTTTTCGGCATTTTTTCTCGGTAACGAAAAAACAACGTAGTGACGGTTGAAGAAAAAATACACTAATGATGTAAAAAATTCAAAGTGAAAAACCATAGACTAAAAAATCTATGGATTTCTGCTTGCGTGACCATAATGTAAGAAAAAAGTGCTTTAATTAGGGGTAAAAAGTGACACAAAGGAGAAAATAATGGCGCTGTCTCTCAATATGGTTTTAAATAACGGCCTGGGAATACATAATATCATTGTTTTTACCGGCGATAGCGCTTGCTAGAGGGTTCATTCCGTCGTATCTCAACACATTGACTTCAGCCCCATGAGCGATCAATTCTTGGACAATATCTGTGTGTCCGAAGTACGCAGCTGCGTGTAGAGGAGTTTGGTTAATTCTATTCCCAACATTCACTGAAGCTCTGTGCTGGAGAAGAATTCTCACTACTTCTATGTGGCCTTTTTCGGTGGCGTTGTTTAATGGCGTACATCCGCTGTATAAACTTTTGAAATTAATATTAGCGCCATGGGCAATAAGTGTGTTGACAACTTGTGCGTGGCCGTTCAAAGCGGCAAAATATAAAGGAGTTGCGCCTGTGCGTGACTTGGTATCAACTTCAGCATTATTTTCTAGTAAATATGTGACTATTTCTGAATGTCCCAGATCAGCCGCTATATGCAATGGCGTGAAACCGTCGGAACTTTCGACAGCGTTAACATCTTTGTTCAAAAGGGATTTGACAACACTTAAATGGTTGTTTCTGACAGCATAATGTAGAGGACAATGGCCCACCCAATCCTTTAGTTTTGTATCTGCTCCCAATTTGAGTAAAACTTCAACCGTTTTTACATGGCCCTTTTGAGCGGCAATATGAAGAGGTGTGCTATTTGATTTATCACCTTTTTTTGACGACAATTTTTTCTGTTCTACTAAGAACTGAACAATATTTTCTCTGCCATACTCAGCGGCAATATGCAATGGATTTTGTCTGCTTAAATCTTTGTCACTTACTTTCAAATTGTGCTCACTAATTAAATACTGTATCACCTCTAAATCAGGTCCCTGAGCAGCCAAATGCAATGCACTTTGCATGTTGATAGACTTGTAGTTTGCGTCTGATCCGTTTCTGATGCACATCATTAAAGCCTCGAGATTTCCTTCCTTCAATGCTTTTTGCATTTTGATTAAGTTTCTTACGACAGTTAATCCCTGATCATAACTTCTTTTAAGACTTTTTGGATCTATTTTCGCAGCATGTCCTATTGTTTTACCATGCATGACATCGCAGGTTACTAGTTTGGTAGCGTTTAAATAAACAGTTGCGAACACGTCTTCGAATAGGATATCAATTAGAGGGCTGCCATGTGCCAAGTAGTTACGCAAACATTTGCCGGTCAACAAGGGAACATCGCCATCAATAAAGAGGGTATTACCGACAAGACGCTTGCAAGTGTCTAAATCAGATAAGACATCTAGGAATATCATCTCGATCATAAATCTTTTACTGTTGTCGTCCTTAACTTCATTAAGAGGGTTTTCATGTAAAGTGATTTTCAATTCATTTAATTTCTCAACAATTTCACTTTCAATTTCTGGATTTATGATATCCTTTGGCGGTACAATTTTATTTTTCTTTCCTTTTTTGATATTCATTTTGTGTTTGTTCAACCGCTCGTTAAAATCATCAATCCATTTAATACTCTTTTTTTCACTAATTGTAATGTGGCGTATCTTTGCTATTACGTAAAGCAATTCAGTTGCGAGTTCAGGGGTAATTCTTGAACTCACACTTTCATAAAACATTTCCAACAAATTGAACAAAACATCATTAGGTTGAATATTGACGGAATCGAAAGACGGCGAATATTTTAGCAACATTTCTGTAGCTGTGCGTTTTCTGATTGTGAAAATAATATCTTCATCACTTTTACTTTTTACACTCATTTTTAAAGTCGACTGGAAGAATGTTTTGAGGAACCCAAAGCCCATCGCGAAGTCTTCTTGATTAGAAATATGATTAGTTTGGTGTAGATTTTTACTAATCTCATCTAGCAGCTCCTTTTCAAACCTATTTAGTTCCCCAATATCTTTGCTGATCATCATAATCAGTTCTTTAATCAATTTGTCCTCATTAATTATGCGATCGAAACTGTTAACTTTAACATTTGTCAAAATGTTGAGGTCTTTAAAGTCATCTGAGAGTTCATCTATCTCTTTCAAACTGGTGCTTTTTACAACTTTCTTGAGCAGAGTTTTAACCAAATTCTTTTTCTTTCCGAGCAGAATCTCGCCGACAACAGAGCTGACTTTCTTGATATCGTTTTGAATGTTGGCGTAAAATTTAAGTATGTTATTTGTGTCTCCTTGGATGATGTGAGAGTGTGATAAAGAATTGCGTAAGACGGTCAAAATCTTTCTTGTTTCTGGCGGAGCGGAGAGCAAAATAAGATCGCAGACACTGCTGGACAGATTTGGAGATTCCAGAGAGTTCTTCAGACACTCTCCGACGACTTGAAGTCCCCGCTTCAGAAGAAGCTGACCCTCTCGTGTGCTGGAGTCGGCTAACTCTGCGGCTTCGATATATCTGGCCATCTTACTGAGAGAATAGACATCTCGAACCTCTTCATAATGGCTGTACAAGTCTTCAAACTTTGGGTTCGCTTCTAAGACTCCGGAAATCGCTTCTTCTCTCGTACATCGGGGAAGAAAATTCACATTACTTATATCGTAGTTTGACATGTTATTCTTTAGATATTCAATTGATGTTTTGAAATTTTGCAAGTGTTTTACGATGTTCTTTCTAGTCAGTATCGCCCAGTACAAAATGTTTATTTCGCTGCGTTTAGTATGTGCATATATGAAACAAATTAAAATGAATACCATTTCTTCCCAAGGGATTTGCGAATATGTACACCGCACCTGTTGTTTTAATATGTAAAGATTCTTTGCGATACATTCTGCGATGTATAAAAATTCTTCATCCACTTCGTTTGAGTTATTTTCAAAAATAGAACTGATTTGTTCTAGAACCAAATCAATTCGAATTTCAATATCAGTTAGTGTTGGATAAGTCACTATATCATCGGAAAAGAAACGAAAATTAACTAAATGTTTTAAAAATTCAAACTCATCTTCATCAGAAAGGTGTACTCCATTTAATCTTAACTTCCTGCGTTCTTCTGATAGTAAATTGTCAATTTTTAAACGTTTTGTAATAAGGTCACTTTCTTCGTTTTCATTTTTAAATATCGGAGGATCTTCTAATTCAGAAATAATTGTTTTAATAATCTCCAAGCCACCCTTAACCTCCATTTTTTCTGTCCTTTTGATTTAGAACATAGAAAAATAAACGTTAAACTGTTAAAAAAATCTAACCCAACTTTTTACTTCTAGATACTAGATGATAACAAAATAAATATTATCTCTATCTGTATGAGTCATAATTTATACCGTGAATTATTTTTATAACAGGAAGTTTATTTTTAAACTTAGCGGGCTTTTTAAAAGTTTTTTTTATATCGGAGAGTGACGAAATATTCATGTTAAATAAATATAGTAAGTAGATATTATTCATTTCTATTTTTTATTCCTACAGTAAAAAAGAAAAAATGTGAAATAATAGTGTATATATTTATATTATACAGAGTGGTAAGTGGACACAAGTGGACATAATATCATAATATAACTTTTGACTTAAATCCAAGTTTCTAAAAAGTTTCAAACTTCTGACGCACTTTCGACGCCTATTTTGACGTCTCTGTATTTTATTTTTTTTATTTTTTTATTTCTGACAGGAAAATTTAATGTTGTCATTATTAAAATATATTAGGATTATTATAATTAATTTGATCCTAATGTAAATATTAAATTATGCATTAGCATAATTTAAGATTTTTCGAAAACGTAGCCATGATTATTTATAATATTTTACTAGGCCATACTTGAAAAAAAGTATTATTCGTTGGAAATCTAGGCCTAAAAAAGGAAATAAAGCGAAATATTGTAAAAACAATTATTTAATCGAACAGCGCAAAAATTAGTACTTTAAAAACGGGAAAGGAAAATAAAATGATTTTTTTAAAATTTAAAACAATTTGTAATATTTCCATAAAAAAAACAATTAATTACATGAGATGCTAACATTGATGATGTGTACGGACAGCATGATGGCCCATTAAAAAAACCAAAACAAATACAAAACGAAGCTCTTAGGTCTTAGGTGATTAAAACTATTAATTATTTAAAATTGTTGATTTTAGGTAAGTTCCCTTGGAATGTGGAATAAAATGACGTCATTCGTGTGATTTATTGCATTGACAACACTTCGTCTGAAGGTTTTTTGTTTTCGTTGTTTTGGTAGCTGGCAACACCGTAATTCCATCATCATGGAGGCACAGCAAAAATTTTCATTTTGTGCAATTTTTCTACTATTAGCGATATTTTCACCGAAATTTAGCAATGGCGCGTCTGTTGCCATAACGGACCTTAACGAGGACAACTGGTCCAGAATGCTGGAAGGCGAATGGATGGTCGAGTTGTAAGTACAACGATATTTCTTACATGCGGTAACCGTTTTTCTAACTCTTGAGTTGGCGTTTAGAATTCAACGGGCGTGAAAAAACAACCCAAATCTACATTATAACACGTAAAACAATATGTAGTTTACATTTATTGTCGCATAAATACACCATGTTTGTGAATAATATTGATATTTTCATTGTTTTATATTTGACATGTCAAAAAGCCGACTGAAGTTTTGATGTATATGTACGTACTTTTCAAGTTCATTAACTCCTAAGCAAGGTCGCATATTTACGTTAAACTCTAGGCTTGAATTAAAATCCTTTCATTTTTATTCAAATCATGCAAATTTGTCTATTTATATCTCATTCCTCCCAGTTACTTGTCAATTTTGCCGCTAGCTAAACGTAATAAATATGTAAACACCACGTAATGTTAGACTGCAGTAGATTTTATTCAAAATATTACCTACCTGTTGAATATTATTTCATTTCTGAGGTGAAAAACTTGTTCCCTAATTGTCTTGTAACAGAATGTTCTACAAAAGGAAACCTCCAGTTAAAAAAAAAAGTTTTCGTTATTTCACACAAAGAACATTTTTATTTTAAACTATTTAAATAAAACACTTGTTTTTAACTACTTTTTATCAATTTATCTCCCGACCGGTTTCAAGACAACGCCTTTCTTTTTCAAGGGTGAGTTTACAATTGAAATTTTAGCAATAATACCTAATACTGTTTATTATTTCATTTCCACAAGAGCATAGACAAATTCAGACACATGTTGTAGACAGTGTATTGAGTAATGTCCGCCTTAGCAATATAAAATATTTTCGATGTCAATATAAAATATTTATTTGAAAATATCTTTCACAAAATATTTCACATGTGATACCTAGGACTGGCGCTGAAGCGTAAGACTGATCATCATGCCTTCATGTAACAAATGATCAAGATTAGCTGCACTTGTGTATCAATGCAGTGCCCTATGCACCATCAGGTGCGGATAAGGGACAGTAGTAGTAGTAGAAGTAGTAATGTTTTATTACCATCAACCAATTTCGTCGAAGATCGAACAGGCTATTTCGTCAAAGTTTATTACGAAATTTCTTTTTTTGGTATTTCTGCGTGAAAATTGCAGGGCAAACTCACAATATTATTTATTGAATTGGCATTAATGTTGTGGAATAACATGATTAAATTAATTAAATAAAACACTTTGTTACCTTAGACCGCTTGAATTTATTTAAACACTACTATAGTAGCAAAATTGGCAGTACACAACGGAGTTCTGGTACCAACCCTTATCTATGGTAGTGAAGCGTGGTGTTGGAAAAAGAAGGATGAAAGTAGACTGAATGCTGTTGAAATGCGATCTATATGTGGTAAGACTATGTATGATAGGTGTACAAATGTCCAAATTAGAGCAGAGTGCAAGGCTGAGATAAGCATTATTGATAAAATTAAGTAAGGGTTTTTACGATGGTTTTGTCATGTGGAGCGAATGAGTGATGAAAGAACGGCTAAAAGAAGTTTAAATGCAAGTGTGCCTGGATGTAGAAGCCGCGGAAGGCCGAGAAAGATGTATGAATGAAGAGGAAGCAAAGGAAGTCTGTCAGGACAGAGTGGTATGGCGTTCTATCCTCTCTGCCTACCCCTACGAGGAAATGGCGTGATGGTTAGTTAGTTAGTTAGTTACTTTAAACTTTGGCATGTTGTGTGACTTTTTGGGAAATAATGTCTCATAGTTATAGGTATTTATGATGTGGAAAATCTTCAGTTAGTAGGTAGTATATAAAACAGTTCAACAAATATGTCGAATAAAAGTGTGTGAAGTTGACTTTTTAATAATGCATAAGGAAAATATAGTACAATTTGACATCTCAACAGAGAAGAGATCTTTGGAAGGGAATATGGACATCTAGTTGTTTACAGGGCTTATGACCTGTCATTGGCTGGGTTAAGTGGCCACTTGATGTATAACAACATTCCCCATTTCACCTAGTATTTGATATCCATATCTGCCAATTACCAGAACTTGTGTATATATACAGTGAAATAGCGCGACGCTTCACATGTGAACACTCTCTGTCATCCATTGAGAAAATTGCTAAGCATTTTAGCAGAAACCTTTATGATTGCAAGTGAGATTCTACCAGTATTTGGACACACTCAAAATGTTGTTTATAAAATATAGTAATGCAGAAAAGAAACAATACCGATATTAAAAAACAAATACCGAAATCAGTATTACATCAAGTATTGAGTTGTCATAATTCCATTTTGTTCAGCATGGCTCCCTGGTGTCCGGCGTGCTCCTCGCTGCGGCCGACCTGGCAGGCCCTGGCCAGCGAGGCCCGCAGCCTCGGGATCCACGTGGCCGAGGTGGACGTCACCACCTCCCCGGGGCTCTCCGGCAGGTTCCTGGTCACCGCTCTCCCCACCATCTACCAGTAAGCCACCCAGCACTCCCATTGTCTCTCGTATATAAACTGCTGTAGAATTTGTTTTAAAACCGTCGGTCCAAATTTTCAGTAGTAAAAGGATAAAAATAACATGTCCTCTTGTGAATAAATATTGTTCCTTAATGTCGATAAATGCAAAATTTCGACTTTTAGCCGCAGCAGGAATCCCATTGTTTTCAAATATAATATTAACTCATCACCTTTGGAAAAAGTCACAAAGATGTCAGACCTAGGAATCCTGTTCAATGAAAAATTAAGCTTCTAAGCTTCGTTAATCATATTCAAAACATAGTTAATGAAAGTATGAGAACATTGGGATTTTTACTGAGGACAGTAAAAAATTTTAAATCTATGAAAACTACGAAAATTTTGTATATTGCTTTAGCAAGAAGTCAGCTTGAATACAACTCGGTCATTTGGTCTCCTTATTACAGGGTTCACGTAAATAACATTGAAAGAGTCCAACATAAACTTTTGCGCTTTATTAATTTTAAATTAAATATTCCCATTGTAAACATAAATTAAAACTTTTTAAATAACTTTTTGAATATACCAACATTAGAAAATAGAAGAATATTAAATAATTTGCTCTTTTTGTTCAAAGTATTAAAATCTATGTTTGATTGTTGTCAACAAACAAATTTGATTGGTATACGAGTGCCTGGTCGAGTTACCAGTAGTAATGCACTATTTTAGTGTAGCCAATCATCGACCAATTACAGTGCAAACTCACCTATACGACGAATGCACGCACTGGCTAACAAGTATACTAATGATTTTGATGTTTTCAACACTAACCTAGTGCATTTTAGGGAACAGTGTCTGGATGCCATCTCTGGCGGTAATGAATAGCTACCTACTGTGTAATAATTTTAAAATGTCTATGTGGCGTTAAAACAAACAACAAACAAACAAATATGTTATTAACGATATAATTAGAATCCATTTGCTTATTTATCATCCTACACTATTTCATACGTCCCCTGCCGTACCTTATCACAATACCTATCAAAGACCATCCTACCAAGACACAATACAACAGAATTGGGGGTTGGAACTAGACGCGACACAACAGACTATACCTCCTTACCGTTGCAGCGTGATTAACGGCCAGCTGCGCCAGTACAGCGGGCCCAAGGACGTGGCGTCGCTGAGGAGCTTCGTGGCCGGCAGCAAGTGGAAGGCGCTCCCCGCCCTGCCCTGGTACCGGGACCCCGCGCAGCCCCACATGGCCATGCTGTCCTATCTCTTCAAGATGTCGCAGGTGCTGAGGGTGAGCGCACAACTATTCTACTTTATTTCGTATTCATCAAATTCCTCGATTTTCTCTCTGCAATTTAACATTAGAGCGAAGAATTTTCAGACATTTTAGATATCGACCAGATGCGTGCTTGCATAGTTTAATTTTTTAATATTTTATTTGTTAAAGGAGATAAATAAATTATTTAAAAATGAGACAATGCAAACTCGCATCTGATCGATATCTAAAATGTGTGAAAAAATCATTGCTCTAATGTGAAATTCCAGGTAGAAAATCAAAGAATACGTTTATATGGGAAGCGGCCGAGAGTATCCTCTTAACTTAAAAATATCTAAATTACCCATCCATCCATTCATTACTCAACCTTAAAAAAAAAATAGACCTGACCATTGAACATATGCACCGACACAACTGCATTATTCGATTTCATTTATACTTGAAGTCTTGAAAAAGAGACTTGTGTTGCCTCGAAACAGGTCGGGGATTAATAAAAAAGTAGTTAAAAGCAAAATATATAATTTAAATATTTTTATAATGAATAACTACAAAGTGAGTGTTTCTTGCATAAATGTCATGTTCTGTTCATT
>JAGVSP010005186.1:0-26624 GCA_022494985.1 Micrasema minimum
AAAAATTCGTATGGGGGAAAATCCGCAGTTTAAGGAAAGTTTCTTACTTCAACGTGTAAATCCAGTAACCATTAAAAATAAAAAATACACTATTTCCTATTAAGACTCAGGACGAGGGAGAGAGTGGTTGACAAGAAGTTTGACAGACTGCACAGTTCATCTTGAAGTGCTGGAGAAACTGCCCCACAATATTTTGCGGGGTATAAGTGATTAGATCTGAAATTGACCATAGCATAGAAACAGTAGACAAATTTAAGGAGAAAACATATTCTAGAATAATCCATTAACCAGTGTATATTCTATCGTTCGAAGTTACGATGATTTGTATTTTAGTTCGGAACACAAAACTGATAAATTTGATACTAAATATCTTACACAAAATTCTAAAAGACACCTAGGTAGACGGAATGCCCTTCAAAATTGTTCACAATCGTCCTTCATCGCCACAATGAACAAACTGGTACTCTCGCCGGTGCTTCCATGAAAATGTGACAAGGACGCAGACACGGCCACGCTTGCGTAAATCTAAACAGCAAGAGTGGTCACAAAAATCAATCAAGAACGAGGACCGGCAACTTGAACCCGTCTACGAGACTTGCGAAGATGTCCATAACTTTAGTGCTGTCCCGTGTATTAAACCATTACACTCTCGCACATACGAAGAGAAAGAATTGTAATTCTTCACTATAATCTTATATATATATGGGTTGATAAATTACAAAATGTATTTGGTACTTTAGAGATAAATTATGCATGGGTGTTCGACCTTTAATATTATCCATCTCCTACTGCAGGTTTCATAAGTACCCTCCATATTTGTAAACCATATCATGCCTTAAACAGGGGTAGACACCATACTAATACTGGGGCTCCTATAACCTTCTTTACTTATTGCCTGGTGAGGCATAGTTTCAAAGGGAAGTAAACAGTATGGGGGTAAGGTTGCGTTACAGTTGAGAGAGAATGCGCCTAAGCGTTTGATTGTGGCGAAACAATTGTCAGCCTTCTGCAACCCTGTCGCTGGAAACTAGAAAACTCCATGTGGTTAACGCTGAGCCGCGTTTATAATTAAAACAAGTGAGACATTACATTAATAATACATCGAAATAGGAACTAGACAAATTATAAGCATTTTAGGTCATATATTTATTAATTTTAGAATAAGAAAAAGAAAAAATCCAAATTATAAGAAAGATGAGAGAATATCTGTTGTTACTTTAAAGTATTAATTTTCTGAACAAAACTTTACTATTTAAATTAAACAGAAAAAAATATATTTAATATGGTTTTATATATTATTGAAGAGAATACGATTTTTTAAAGATGGCATATTCAAAAAACCGCGCTAAATACCAACTATTTACTTAACTTGTCGTCATTTATTGCAGTGAGGACGGCCGTAAAACGGGTTGTTTAAGGCCATGAGTATTTCTCCAGCCCGTAACAAAACCTGCCAAAAAACATCAAACTGACGCGGGCGCCGTGCTGCCGGCCAGCCAGGGGGGCAGTACATCGTCATATACTGTTAACAGCTTGTTCGATGGCCGGCCATCGTCATTTGCAATAGAAGCTTGTATGTATATTGTATTCCATATAAAAATGCCATGGAACGCAATACATGGTTAAAAACGACGAAACCGGAAACACTACCACTTAGATAACGTCAGGATTGACCGTCATTGTTTAAGATTTTAATTTTTCGTGCGATTTTGAGGACGATATTTTTTCGAACTTTTTTATTATTAAAATATAACGCCCCATACACAAAGCATTTTTAAAATTCAACACGGCTAGCAGTGGATTTCCTCATTAGATCATATTTATTGCGACTAAAAAAAACACACATAATACTACATATCATAATGAAAAAATGTCCTATTTGCTACGGCGTAGTGAGATATTAAAATTTACAGTGTTGTAAATCTTTCAATTATAGGTATTAAATAGCATAATCAAGGTCTGCCCTTTTCAAGGACTTTCTAAAACTTTTACAAATGCATATTTTGTGTTGATATTTATTTATTTATTAAGGATTTTAACAGTTAAATTACAATGATCATTATCTAATAACAATAAAATAATTCTAAAAGCCAATGAGGAAATCCACTGCTACGCGGAATTGAATTTTAAAAATGCTTTCGTGTAGACGCGAATATTTAAAAATTTTGAAGTGGGAGGAAATATCCCAAAAACGCACGCAAAAAATTAATTAAAAATTTTGTGTTTCCGGTTTCCGTTTTTAAACCCCCGTAGCCGCGTTCCATGGCATTTTAATATGGAATACAAGCTTCTATTGCAAAAAAGATGGCCGCCATTCAGTCTACCTAGAACAGCTGTTAACAGTATATGACAGTTGAGTCGACGGTATATTTTTCCCGCGTCAGTTTGCATAGATTTTTGACAGTTTTGTACTGGCTGGAGAAATACCATGGCCTTTAACAACCCGTTTTATGACGTCACTCCTGCAAAAATGACGCAGTTAATACATAGTTGGTATTTAGCGCGGTATTTGAAATGTGCAACTTTAAAAAATCGTATCTTCATCAATAAATTATAAAAAAATATTAAATATATATTTTTTGTTTAGTTAAATAGTAAGTTTATAGAAAAAAAATACTTTAGAAAACAGTGGATTCCCTCATTACAAAAATCCACAGTTAATGTAATTCATATTATGATGAGTGATTAGTAAAAAGTGAATGTGTGTGGTTTGTATGAGTGTGTTGTATTAGTGTGTTTTGTGTTAGAGTAAAGAGTGTGCAAGGCCTAGAGTTATAGTCGTGAATTATCCCCAAGCCGAGTTCCGAACATGCTTCGCGCATTGAACCCTATACGTGCAATGCGCAAAACATAACCAAGAATTCAGTCCAGATCCTCTCCACGACCACGACCCACAGCCCAAGTGTGTAAAGATGCTTCTTGCTCAGTTAGCGCTCTTATAATATTTTGATTATATGTAGATTTTTGTGAACTATCGTTTCATTGATTTTATACATTCGCACTCAGAAAGTAAACTTTCAATGTTAATTTATTGAATGTGTTTTTGTTCAGTTGAGCGGCTCCTCGTGTGATATAACGAGCCTGGGAAGGTCTGATAGTGTCAGTTCGTGCTCTAGTATGCAGCATGGTGGAGTAGCTGAGATGTTACTGGGTCTGGCCTACAATGGTACCACTGGACGTCTCGCAGTCGAAGTAAGTTGACGAACCGCCACTGAAATGTGTTGAAATCTCACCAAACGCAGGGACGAAAATTATATCCAAAATAATCCTATTAATTTGTCCGTAAGCCACTTTTAAAAAAAGAGATACGTTATTTACGAAAAAATATATATAAATGCTTAATACATATTTTATCGCGATAGCGCGTTTGGCTGATTAAGGTCGCGGGCCCGATTCCCGATGGGGATCAATATGAAATATTTATTTGAATTTGATTTTCACATGGGAATATTTCATAAATATGTGATACCTTGGACTGGCGCTGAAGCGTAAGACTGGTCATCTTGCCTTCATGAAAAATAAATGACCAAGATACACTGCACTCGGTACACCGATGTAGTGCTCTATGCACCATAAGGTGCGGATGAGGAAAAGTAATAGCTGAAGATTATTCCATTAGCCAAGGGAAAAAATCAATACCGTCATAGTCATAATTTGTATGAAAATTATTGTAGGAAAATTTGTATTATTAATTAAAATTATCGAAATTCCCTGCACTTGGTGTACCAATGCAGTGCTCTATGCACCATTGGGTGCGGATACGGGAGAGGAGAAGACTTATCGTGACGTTTTGTTTTAGGTAATTAAAGGAAGCCATTTCCGTAAACTGTCGATAAACAAGGCACCAGATACATACGTGAAACTGTGTATGGTGAGCAGCCTCGGTCAGGAGATGGCGAGATCCAAGACAACTACACGAAGGGGGCAGCCTAATCCACTCTACAAGGAACTGTTCCTCTTTCAGGTAACTTGACACGATCTTTCGGGAAAATATTCATTCGTGACTTGAAGTAGAAGAGACTCAGTTATCAAACAGGGAAAAATAAGTGGCTGCTTGTTGCTAAATTAAAAGGGCAGTATGAATAATAAAACACGGGTTGTGAGCTATTAAAGCCGGAATTATATTACAGCCACGCTTCCCCCACCACCGATCCCAGGCCAATCGGTCGATCGGTCGGCGACACGCGGGACATTTCTAATATAGTCATTTTCATACTAAATGTAGGAAATCGATTCCAAACCCACGCGTTGCGACACGCGTCGTGGCTCTAATATAATTCCGGCTTAAGTGTTTGTTTTTTTCGTGCTATTTCTTATTCAAACTGGTATATGAATAATATACATTTTCAACTCGTATTCTAGTCTAGTGAGTGGTTTTTATTCAGGGTTTAGTGACTCCCCGTTTTAAGATCCGGTATCGGCCGATTGCTAAGTTTAATAGGCCTTGCGATTGCCTTTAAACTATCCTTTCGATAAACTATCGGCTGATAGCTTAATCAGTATGGCGCTCTTCCACGCGCGCATACTTGCCCTTCGTTTAATCGGGCGATGGCTATAGCTCATTTCACTCCTAGCTTTGGTGCGCGACGGTCGAGCTGGTTATGTTCATTCGATAAAAGGCGAATTTTTTTGGGGTATTCCAGTAATTTCGAATGCATCGTGTTTCCATTCAATAACCTATCACTGTAAATGGGACGCACTCAATACTCTCGGTTACTCTTCTCAATCTTTCTCCTTCGTAGTATTGCAGCAATAATTCATTGCGACCGCTCTCTTCAAAAGTCGTTTATTAACTGGAAAATCATTCGAGAGCAGTTAGCCGACTGTTCTCTAGTCTGCGCACTCATCACCAACCCGACTGTTTTGTTGATTCAGTGTGCGCGCTAGCAGCCCAACCCGACTAAACTATCGCCCGATAGAAAGTCTCTTGTCTGCGGGGGCTCTAAGACGATAATAATTTATTATCACAGAATACTGTAGTCACCTACCTATCTAATGACAAAACATGCATAACGTATCACTTGATACGGGTGCTTTGCCGTTTATAAAATAGAATAGAAAAGAATTAAGAACGTTTTATATTTAAAATGTAAGTTGACTTAAAAACTGACTTAGCATATCGAGGTTGACATTACTTTGTCCGTTTTCATTGTGTTTGTGTACATAGTTTCATAATAATGTGGATGTGGTGTTTATTGTCTATTATAGGTGGCTCTCTTCCAACTGAGCGAAGTGACGCTGATGGTTTCCGTGTGGTGGAGGCGCAGCGTCAAGAGGAACGAGATGGTAGGCTGGTTCTCTCTCGGCCTGAACTCCTCGGGGCCCGAGGAAGCGGCCCACTGGAGGGACATGCGAGAAGCCAAAGGCGAGCAGATCCAACGCTGGCACGTCCTCATAGACTCCTGATTCACGTAACAAATGGGCGTAACCTTCACCCGGGTTACGGCCGCTTTTTACTGTGCGAAAATCTTTTGTGATCTTTTGCTATTCCCATCTTGATGCTTGAAAGGTGAAGCTTTCTTTTGGTTGATCCTGTCTTCGTCTCTCGCGAAGGGCGAGCCTTGTGGAGCTACACGGAGGAGTGTTGCCGAGTGATGACGCAGTATGCCTGCGGCGCTGTTTACCTCCACTTTGCCTGCGGCGCTACCTGCCTGTGTGGCTGTTGCCAGTCCAATAATGTTCCCCGGGTGCTTGGATACTCCATTCCTTAATCCCCGGTCTACCGTACGGCATTACATTGGCAAGGCAAATTGAGCTATTACAATCTATATTTGATCAGATTTATATCACATTTAAATGTCTGATAAATATATTTACGCGTCTTTGTGCTAAACACAGAATTGTTATTTGAAGCGCTCTGTTTCTTTCGAAACAAATTTTATCGATTAATAACATGGAACGCGTATTGTGTGAAAAAAAAATTACGTATCTAAATTACTATCATCTGTAATGTCCATTTCCGATATTTTCTTAAATACGGGACAAGAATGGCGATTTTTAAACCTTAAACATAAGAACTTTATTCAGAAACACATTGTGAATGATACCTATCTACGTATAGTATTATTCGTATTAAACTAAACATCTTATTACAGAAGTATAGATGAATTTAGCTTATTTACCGTTTTGCATGCTACATTTTTGTATTTAAGAGAATTTGAATTACGTGATAAAGAAACTTAGTTATAAAAATCCAAATCGCATTTCCATTTTTATACATACATTTTTATGCCTACGTATCTACGTACTGTATACCTTCTAAAATATAATAAATAATGTTTGTCTATTAAGAAATTGAAAACACTTAATGTTGCTAGGACTATAATATGGCCAAACTTTTAAAAAATTGACAAGGAATAAAAATCTATAGATTTTAACTCGAAATGAGAAAGAAAGGAATTTCAGAAATTTATTGAACCTAGTCTCAGTCAGTTTTTTATAATTGATTAATTAAAGATTAGTAAACAAACCGTAGATTATAGATGAATATTTATTTCTCTTGTTAAGATGTCTTACTCAACGCACACATTTACTAAGAAATATACCAAAAGTAATATCTATTTTTAGGCAATTTATAGATAATTAAGATCAGTTGATGATTCTCTTGCACAAATTTTAAACCTTGTATTTATGATATTCTACAGCTTCTATGGTGTGTTTTTTCTCAAAAATTTTGATGTTAAAATAAAATAAATTATAAAAGTTTAGTCTAGTCTAATAAAATAAATGTATATTCGTAAATGTGCTAATTGCATTGTAATATTTTCTATTTCAAAGATTTAAAAAGTTCGTTAATCGTTCAGTGTCAAAGAATTAAACAACAAAATAAAATTATAAAATATAAACAAAACGTTTTTAGCAGTAACGGATTACCCGGAAATTTTTTAGGTACTTTAGTAAGTCGCAAATCCGTATTTATATAAAAAATATTTTATTAATAACCTGTAGTATATAAATTAATAATAATTTTATAATAATGTGTGTATTTATTTATTGATATCTATTAACTACTAATAAATATTACCTTTCCTTAACCGCATATAATAGAGCATATTATGGCTTTGTCTTCATACACAGAGTACAGTTAATCTTGTTCATTTGAGGCAAGATAGTGTGCAAGTTATCACTTATTATGAAATAATATTGGCTATACTGATAGTTTGATAAAATAAGAATAAATCAAAAATAAACTTTTTAATAATATTCAAATAGTTATCGACACCGTAGTGTTTATTATAAAAATACCATAGTCCCCTTCTGTTTGCGGGTAATCTGCTACTGTAGAATATAAATAGTTTTAAACAATCAAATAATAAAATCCAAATGTGAAATTTAACGAAGCGTATGAATAGGTATGTTTGAAGAAATGTACCCAATGCCGAAAAGCGTATTTGGAAAATAAGTGAGATTTGTTAAGAAACTATTGCAAATAATGCGTTGGTGTTTAAGCTTACCACATATATTATTAGATATTACTACTTAATGTAACGAAATATTTTAAACATAATATTCTTAACAAAGCGATCGAAAGTAGCGAAACTTGAGATGTTTCAACTCAAGCGCAGATCCTATTTTTTTTCTAGATATTATGTTAGTTCTGAGCGAGATTAATTTAACCAGCGACAGTTTAGGCATGCATATTTCATAAATGATAATTTGATACATGAAGTAGATGGATATAACTTATATGCTGAAATTATATGAGGTGTTTTGATCAAAATAATCTGGTAAAATATTGTAATTAGATATAAAAAAGTTTAATTTTTTGGTTCGAAAGTTAGTGTACTGTTTTATTAAATTTATTATCGGAACTGAAACTCACAACAGTAAAATAAAATACGGAAGTTGCGTTTATGTAAAAAATATCAATGGACTTGTACATTGTATTTTTTTTATGAATGCACAAAAATATAATAAAAATTACAAAACCATCGGCCCAATCAGTTAGTGAATCGGATAATTAGTAAGAGAGATGTGATTTTTAATAGTTAAAAAAAAAAGAAACATTTGAGCTCTTATGATATACTCAAATATTTCAATTTCGGGCTGCTTTCAAATAGTCGGAAATGACTGTGTTAGAAAGCAGGAAACAAGTTGTGCTGGAGTGGGATTCGAACCTAGAGATTCTAATCCGGAATCCTCGAATCTACCACTAGACCACAACCCGGTTCAAAATTAGATCAATCAGTTGATTGGCTTTGTTGTAAAATTAAAGAGCATCCAAACACAACAAAACATTGAATTATTGAAGAATTATTTCCGTGATTAGGTAAACTATGCTCCATTGTTTTATTTAAATTTTTCCAAAATTCTTAAAATTACATCGTCTAATATTTGTTTCTGTTTTAAAAGCTTAATTTATGCATAAAAGAACATTTATTTGCAGTACGTTTGCTTACCATTTAATTAATGCCCCATTGTGTCGTATTTTAAACTCAAGACGGGATCTGGACTTCTTCGGTGTAAGTCTATCAAGATTTAAACATTCACCGAAGTAGACCCTATCCTGTCTCGAGTGTGTCCACATTTTATTCTAACTGTCTTAGCCTCACCAATATGTTCTGTCACTTATTTTTACTGCTTGTTATCCCTATTATGCTTATCTATGTATTTAAAATGGATTTTATCCGTAAATAAATAAATAAATAATATGATTAAATATTATAATACCCTCCACGTACATGCTTTGAAATAATTTTTGCAACGGGTTTATAATGATCACACCATGAAAATTTTAACTATAAAAATGACAGTTACGACATGACGATAAATTGTGAGTTTTTCAAATAAAATAACATACATTTAATTACTGACAAGTAAATAATATGTACTAAATTAAGCGGTGTTTAAAAACAAATAACACCCCCAATGTCTGTAAAATGCCAAATATTTTATTCCACGTGGTTTGTGCGTTTCACAAAAATATGTACCTAAGTATATGAATTTATGTAATTTATCACAAATAAAAATCATGGTTGACATAGAAGTTTATTTTTTATTTATAGTTTAAAATACATAATCTGAAACAGTGTCATGATACATGCTACATACCTACATACAAAAATTATTATAATGTAAAATACATGGTGTAACAAAACTCGTTGTAAAACCCGAAAACTGGTGAATCTACATCATACTTGCAGTCCAATGTGTAATATGACTTGAATCTGAGCCTGAAATTAAAAAAAAAACTCTATGTCTTTTGAAGGAATAACGAATGAATTGTTGCTAACTGTTGGTGTTATGTTAAAAATTCATTGCTATGTTGTTTTTGACAAAAGAGTAATTTTCTCTCAGTGTACAAACGCAAAATGTTCAAAGAAAAGAGTAATTTTTTTTAATTTAAGTTATACCACTTTTTTGCGTTCGGGACTTTAACAAATTCTCATGTTACATGATGTCCTTTGTAAGAAAACATTAGATTTCGTTCAATTTCACAACTGTGTGCTTGCCTCATTTTGATATTTCCAAGCGATGAACATACGAGATAATTTTTCAAATGGTTAAGTAAGGTCGACAAAAATGAGGCATTTCCTTCTCATATTTGGCGAAAAATACATCATTGCGAATCATAAATCGGTCAGTCAAATTAAAACTGCATTTTAATTACTGTTGCCCAAAATCGTAATGAAATTAATTGCATAAACCGCCAGGCGTAAAAAAACAAAACATTCCGGTGTTTCCGATAGAAAGCTTGGTACGGAAAATGGCCGCCTACCAGCACTTATCTTTAATGTTATTATTAAATTTGTCTTTCTTAGAATTAATCTACTTTATGTCAAAACATCCATATTTTTTTTATTTTGGGTCAACTGCAGAGGTTCGTAACCTTTTTCAAACCACAAGCAAGCCCAACCTTAATTACATGTCCAAATTTTCTGTTAGCTTTGTACTCGTATATACTTTTGAATAAATATAAAAAAGCTTTATGCTATTTCGAATTTTGTGTTGTAAGGAACATAGAAATGAGGCAACGGACGCAGCAGCCCTTGGTACCTACTGTCATCCGGTGATTACGTTTTTGGCTGGATAGGCCATATACAGCGTATGCCTCCCGGGAGCATTATCCATGCTTGCCTGTTTTACAAGGCATTATAGGTTCTGGAAGTCCACTGTTGATAATCCGTCACGAGTTTGCGTCAGAGCTGCGGAATGCGGACCTGTTTTGGGAGGATTCGCGGGAACTGGCGGCCGATCGCTTGGCTTGGAGGCCGTTTGTGGAGTCCATATGCTCCACAAAGGGGGCGGATATGGTAATTTAAAAATTACACTCAAAACAGACTGCGTTATTATATGCACCAGAAGTTACAAAAACTTTTTTTTAACTTCTGTTCTGTTCTTCTTTTTTACCAAAAGTTAAGTTTGTATTTGAATACAAAGAAAATCACAAACAAAGATATTCAATATTTACTTTTGTAACTAAAAAATTGACACCTAAGTATAGGCGAAAAAAATTATACCAAGTCAAGGAAAATATTTATGTTTTTATCAGGAATTTACAGGTCTTATAATCTGTGACTGGCTAGGTTAAGCGATTGCTTTACACACTGTATTTAACACAAAAAACAGCTCTGTAAGACAACACTTTTTTTTCCATCCATTTTTACGATTACTAATAATTATTAGTTTCAATATGAAATTTCATATTGAAATTAAGTACTCATATTTTGCATACCATTTGAACCTTCTGGCGGATTGGCCGAGACTGTTCCAGACAGAATTCGTGGATTTGACGCGAAGGATTTAAATAAAATATCGATTTTTTATTTTTTTGTTCGCCACCCCAATATTGAAGATCGCTACGTTGTTTTACAGGATGTTACAAAAATGTATAAATTAATGAGATATTTATTATCCAGTAGCGGAACGTTGATTTAGATAAAATTGGTCAGTTCTGCACTTAAGAGTACCTTTAGACATTTAGGTTTGTATCTGTACATCTGTGCCTATAACATTATTTTAGCCATAGTAATTCATGCGTATCGCTTGGTCAAACTACAGACCTCTACTTGTTTCGCATGTATTATTATTTTTATATGATTATAGGGACGCTATATTACGCATATAATTATGTAAACAATATATTATGAAATTTGCGTAATACCTGTTAATACAATTCATATCAAAACACTTGTAATGTAAAATGGAAATATATATATGACAACTTGCCGCACCGCAATTCTTATTTTATATAGGTTAAATCTTGAAATCCTGATATTTTTGCGTGTAAACACATGAAACCATATATTTAAAAAATATACCTTTCATCGAGTTAACCACATGATAATTAAATTGTAATCGTTGAGCGAACAGATAAATATTAGGTTGATGCAAAAGTTATGACCGATTTTACATAAACATGCAACTAAACTTTTTTTTTATTTGTATTATTTATTTGATCAATTATATAATTTCCATCAGTTTTTATAACCTTCTCCCATCTTTCTATCAACTTATTTATACCATTAGTGTAAAATTACGGGGATTTTGATGCGAAAAATGTAGTAAGGGATGTTTTTTACCTGCTCTATTGTATCATTTTTTTTTATCATTCAAATTTTTTTTGCATTGATCGGAATAAATAGATCTCAGAATAAATCCCTCTTCAATATTCTATTTTGGAATTTTATTTTAAAAAAAACAATTAAAACACTTTGAATCTAATTTTTCAATGAGGTATCTCATCTTTTGGTCTCAAAATAATATAATTCCAAAATTTCATACAAAACATTTCGAAAATAGTTTCTTATATAACGGAATCGTGTATTTTAATGAATTGCCCAATGAACTAAAAATTATTAATGTCTTTAAGAAATTTAAATATAAACTAAAAAAACACATTTATTTCAAACAACTATAATCACTATCTTTTGCTTACATAATTGTTTATTTTGCATATCTAGTACCTACCTAGATTTATTTTTTAATTTACCGTACTATGATTACTACTTATATTTTATCTTGTTGTACTACTTATATTTACTACTTACCTTATACTATCTTACTATGATTACTACTTATGTTATGTATTTTTTAGCGTAACCTCCCTCACCAAGCACAAGAGCTTGTCTTTTTTATTGGTGAGGTATAGCGTTATGGTTATATTGTATAATTATTGTTATATTAAGCTTTGTAAATTCGATAATATATTAAATAAATCAATTTTTTTTTTTAAATCGGAAGGAGCAAGATCTGAAGAATACGGTGGATGCTTGATAACATCCCAATTCAACTCATTTAGCTTGTGTTGGGTCATCATAGCCACGTGTGGTCGCGCTTTGTCGGGATGAAACACTACCCCTTTTCTGTTTACCAATTCTGGTCTATCCTTTTGACGGGCGATATTCAATTTGGATAATTGCTGACAATATCGTTCTTGCTCCTTCCGATTTTCATTTATTCCGATCACTGCAAAAAAAAATTAATGATTTAAAAAATATACAATATAGCAGGTAAAAACATCCCATACTACATTTTTCGCATCAAAATCCACGGAATTTTACACTAATGGTATAAATATGTTGATAGAAAGATTGAAAGGTTATATAAACTGATTGAAATTATATAATTGATTAAATAAACAATACAAATCTATAAAAAAATGTTTAATTTTTCATGTAAAAAACGGTCATAACTTCTGCATCAACCTAATCATATATCAGGATTTCAGATTTGACTTCAAATTACGCGCTCCGCAATATACGTATAAATTAAACGCTACGAAGAACGTTGCATGAAAAACGACGCATCGGTGCCAACGCAGCGTTGCGACGCGTGTCGACGTAGGCGTCGGTCGGTATTTTGTTCTAAAAACGGTGTTAGTATATTACATTTTTACGGGCCTGTTGAGTTATTTAAGATAGATAAATTTATCTTCTTTCGCAATTGTTTACGGAAGTACTCTCATAAATTAATATTCATGTAATTTTAAGCGGATAATAATGTTTAAATAATTTATGGTACTTAATATAAAACTATTATGATTTCTATAGTACTGCAGGTTTCTAAAAAAACTCGCAACTCCAAAATCTACAAGCATCAACGAGCTTGTGATCCATTTATATTTTTTGAGAATCGGCTTTAATACTCTATAGAGACATATATTATGAGATTTTTTGTATTTATTATTTAATTAAATTAATTTTTTTTATTAGGTTTAGAGATAAAATTTGTTTCTGAAAAACAAATCGTGCATTTATAAGTATAGATTTGTGAATTATAAATATAAATTATGATGAGTTCTTTACAAGTTGATATGTCTACACAATTTATTAATTTAGTTTATTTTTTTTTGAGTATTTCAAATATAATTTACTTACGTGTTTTTTTAACAAGCAGGTAAATGAACAGAAGGTAAAAGGTAAAGGGTATCATAAAACAAAAATTTAAAAAATAATAATACTTTTATTTATTTTAACAGATATTCATTGTACAAAAAACACAGGTCGTATATGATGAATCATTACTAGTCTAATCAATGGTGGATGGTGATCTTTTTGGGAAGACACACTTCCCCGAGTGTCCAGACAGACCTTGGGAAAGAATATCCTCCAGAGAGACCGTGAGAAGAGTATCCGCTGGAGAGGCCAGAGGAGAACCCACCATGGGATGAGATGCCGGAAGATAATCCACCAGAAAAGTCATGGGAACTTATTCCTGAGGACAGCCCACCAGAAAGTCCGTGGGAAGACAATCCCCCAGACAAACCATGGGAAGAAAGATCAGATGAGTATCCTTGGGAAGAGAATCCTGAGTCTGAACCTCCGTGGGAGAACCCTGATCCTGACCCAGAGAATCCACCGGAAGAATAACCAGAGTAATCACCTGCTCCACCGTCATTTCCATGGGTATGAATGTAGAACGGAACCTTTTTCTCTACTACGTACGGCTGGGGTACATGCACAGGAACTGGCCTCTCAACTGGTACAGGGTATGGTTTGTCAACTTTTACTTCCACCCTGTGGACGACTGGTACTTTGTACGGGACTTTCACTGGATAGGGGATGGGTTTGTCAACTTTGTAGGGGACAGGTTTTTCGACGCGGACAGGGTACGGTTTAGACACGTGGACTGGGTATGGCCTATCCACGGGGATTCTGACCGGGACGGGGACTTGTCTCTCCACGTGCACGGGGTAAGGTTGAGGGACTGGGACAGTGTTGGTGATGACTTGGGGAGCGTGGCCATCTCCTCCTCCATATCCTCCTCCAAGTCCTCCTCCAATTCCTCCTCCGATACCCCCTCCCAGGCCGCCCCCGAAGCCGTGTCCCCCGAAACTGCCTCCCGCGCCGCTGCCCCCGAAGCCGCCTCCCGCGCCGCTACCCCCGAAGCTATGCCCCCCAGCGCCCCCACCGTACCCTAGATCCAGGAGACCCCGCTTATCTTGTTTCTTGTCCTGTTTCGTTTCAGCAGCCAGCGCGCTGGTGGCGAGTACCACCAGAAGTGGTACCACAAACTGAAAAAGTACGTTTTAAGATATTATGTACACATTTTTAGAGATTTAAAAATATGAAAATACAAGAATACTTTAATGGAGCTTTTTCAAACATCTACGTGGGTAGATACAATTTTTTCTATATGATTTTTTTATATATTTTATACTCACAAAATTTACAAATCAGTTGGTATTTTTATATGGGAAATTGATTGCATTTGCATTTATGATTTTTAATACATTCAATAATTAATAAAATAATCAAAGATTTATTATAACAAGCAGTGGTTTCATGTAAGAAATTCATGATTACCTAGTTAAATTCTTTTATAATTTTTTTCACAATTATGACAATCCAAATATTTCACAATGAAATCACAAATCAATAATAACAATTAAACAGATAAGAAGAAAAATGAAATTTGATCAAGTCAGGTAACATTGGGTATTCATCATTAGGTATTGAATACGACTTATAAAATACTAGTAAATATTAAAACTCGCGTATTTAAAAATAGGATTATAGTCCCTCGATTTGTAATAAGCTTGACAACTAATTTGATCAAATCCTCTAACTCTGTCTTTATCCTTTTAAAATAACTACATATAACCGCTAACGCTGCATCTCTTTGATGAAGCTTTAACGAAAAAAATAAATGTAATTTTGCTTACCTTAAAAGCCATAATGTGCTCTACTGGATGCAACGGACTTCTCAAATCTGACTGATACCCATCAACAATAAGTGCAGGTATTTATAGCAAAGTGATATATTTTCACAATCTTTATATAACACATGCTCCCCAGAACAACAGATAACAGACCGTGAACACTTTAAATTGCAGCAGTTTTAATAAATTGCGTCAGAACATTAATATCTGTGTATCTTGTTTGAGATTGCTACGAAATTGGCGGTGCTCTGTAGCGGATATAATTTTTTTGGTAAAGTTATGTGTATTTCACACACCTAACGATATAAAAGGAATTGATTTTTATTAGAATTCATCAGTACCCAATTGTTGGGTTTTGGTAGAAAACATGGCGAACACAGTGAGTAAAACTTTCCCTGTGATAAATTATTACTACGTGATTTTGATTGAAATAATGCAATGATTTTAAATTAACGAAATTTTAAGATATTTCAATAAAAACGAGCGAACTGCGTATTATAATAAAGAGAATATAATAATTTCTTTCAGAAGGATATCAAAGTTTCTAGAAATTAAAATAATTTAAAGGTACGCCTTTTTAAGACATAATTTAAATTTATCAACATAAATCAACTTCTTTTCGAGGAAAAATTTTTAAAAATACAATGGAAAGTTTAATTAGAGAATCTACTTTATTTTTACTAGATTTGAATACGAAAGGAACTATTTTACAGTTTTTTGAAATTCACATTAGAAGATGCTCCATATTATATATCTATACTAATACTACTTTCCCTTATCCGCACGGTGCATAGGGCACTGCATTGGTACACCCAAGTCCAGTGTATCTTGATCATTTTATTACATGAAGTTACCTTAAGATGATCAGTCTTACGCTTCAGAACCGGTCCAAGGTATCACACATGAAATATTAATATAAATCATATGTAAATAAATATTTCATGCTGACCTCCTACGGGAATCGAATCCGTGACCTCATGCATGGTAGCCAAATGCGCTACCACCATGCTACGAGGCGGACGAAGGTATATATTGTTCATATTCAATTGTTGCTTGCATTTCAATCATATAATTTTTTCTGGTAATTTTTATCTTGAATTAGTAACAATTATTTGAACAGTCTAAGTAACAGTGTAATTTGTTTCAGATGTGGATATGTTTATTCGCCCTCCTGGTCTGCGCCCAGGCAGCCTCTGAGAAGAAGCAGGACAAGCGAGGACTCAGCTCGCTCGGGTACGGCGGACACGGTGGTGGCTTCTCGGGGCTGGGAGGGGGGCTCTCCGGACACGGGGGCTTCTCTAGCGGAGGGTACGGGCAAGGAGGCATCGGCGGGGGCTTCGGACCCCTGGACGGAGGAGCAGGGGGCGGTATCGGCGGTGGGTTCGGACAAGGGGGTGCCGGAGGCGGCGGACAAGTCATCACAAACACCATAGAAGTACCAGTCCCCCAACCCTACCCTGTAACCGTGGACAGACCAGTACCCGTCCCAGTATCAGTACCAGTGGACAGACCTTACACAGTAGAAGTCCCCAGACCGTACCCCGTAACCGTGGAACGCCCGGTTCCCGTCACCGTTAACAGGCCAGTCCCGTACACCGTCAGGGTTCCCGTGAGGGTCCCCGTAATACAGAGAGTAGAGGTCCCAGTTCCCCGGCCGTACCCCGTCCCAGTGGACAGGCCCTACGCAGTTCCGGTGCCACAGGCTGTGGTAGTGGAGAGCCAAGTGCCGGTGTACGTGAACCAGGGCGGCGGCGGGGGCGGAGCAGGGTTCGGCGGGGGCGCCGGGGGCGGAGCAGGGTTCGGGGGAGGAGCAGGGTTCGGGGGAGGAGCAGGGTTCGGCGGAGGGTACGGAGGAGGGTACGGCGGAGGGTATGGGGGAGGATACGGCGGAGAGTCCGGGGGAGGATACGGAGGAGGATATAGCTCGGGTCTCGGTGGACATGGCTCCAGCAGCGGAGGGTTCGGCTCCAGCAGCGGAGGGCTCGGCTCCAGCGGAGGATATGGCTCCCACGGCTCCTCACTGTCTCTGGGCGGGTCCAGCGGAGGATATGGCTCCCACGGCTCCTCACTGTCTCTGGGCGGGTCCAGCGGAGGATATGGCTCCCACGGCTCTTCACTGTCTCTGGGCGGGTCCAGCGGAGGATATGGCTCCCACGGCTCCTCACTGTCCCTGGGCGGGTCCAGCTCCTACTCCGGACACGGAGGAGCGTCATCCTTCCAGCACACAGTGCACCACTAATCTAATCATCCCCTCCAACGGTACAATCGAGTTCAATGCGAGGAACTGTTACCACAACCAATAATATTGTTGACTTAATTACGTGTATAATATTGATAAGAATAATAAAGTTTTTTTATAATAATAATTTGTTGTTTTTATTATCAATAACAGTCGAAGATTAAAAAAAATACAAAATATGAGTGAGCAGAATCTGCATGTTAAACATCACTTCTAATTTGTGGTGTTATGTCATGAAACTAAAATTTTGTTTGTTAACATCGAAAAATGGAACAAAATGGAAAAAATGCACAGAACAGTTTCGTATGCAAGTTGCTGATTGCGCCGGCAAATTGTACCATAATATGGATTTCACAAACTGGCTCCAAGCCAAGAGATCCCAAGTCAGGTGTCTATTGTCTATGTTCTGTAGTTCTGCTATAACTGCCTGACATAAACTGCCGACGCGACGGATCATCAACACTGGACGACCGACGCCGTGTTATTAGTTTATTTATTTATGGATATGACGTCAATTACATATATACATTAAAAAAAGAGTAACAGAATGTAACAGTTAAAGTAACAGTTAAACAATTTAAAAATACTCGTATATAATGCTATAGCATAAATCTATGGAAATTCTCAAGACAAGATCAGGTCAAATTCTTTTGGTTGAATGTACCAATCTATAGACATACAAAATAAATAGGTTTTTCCAATTGAACACAGTGCAGTGCTCTCAATTCAGCAACAATAATTACAAAAAGTATTAGTTATAATAATTATTGGTTTATTGTAACATTATTGCAAAATATTCTCTAATAACACCTTTTAAGAGCATCTATCATGTGCCATTGCAATAGTAAACGTCTTTGTTCTCTTGAGTGATAGTAAAAATTTACCGAAAAATTATTTGGTAAAAGTAGGTTATTTCTAATAATAACATTAGTCATTCTGGTGAATTGCTATAATTTGCTTTGTCGTGGAAATCTATAAACATATTAATTTATGAGGAATAACAAATTTCACATAATGTAGACAAAATGTTATTTTATTGATAACCCAACATAGACGGAGAAACTCAGGAAACGAATGTGGATTATCTAGGCGTTTACAGGGCTTATGACCTTTCACTGGCTCAACAGATGTCACCAGTGAGAAAAAGCACTTGAAACACCTTGATAATCCACATTCATTTTCAGAGTTTCTCTGTCTCTGTTGGGATATCAATAATATCTGATATTAGCCCAGCATGGGTATAATCAAGTAATTTGTCTACAAGTACACATTCAAAATGTTATTTATTTAACATTGCTTGGTTTTAAAATCGATTATTAAGTAGGTACCGTTTAAAATACTTGTTAAAACAAGGATCACAAAAGATATATTTTATAATGAGGGAAACAATATAAATAATCAAGAGAAAAATACAAAAAAACACATTTACAATTTGTATTTATCAAATCTCTTGAAAAATAATCGTTTTCTGATTTTTCTCTTTTTCTTGATTCGTTGATTATTCACTATTCGTTCTTATGAACTAGTGTTTTTTGTTAAATTATGCATCAATTAATTCTCGGATAAATATTGTAAAAGTTAAAATTAAACGTAAAATCATATTGAGCAAATATATTTGGTTTGCCCATTTTTATCAAGGCAATAAATAAATGATATTGATAATTGATCCCCAATAGTTTTGTTTCAGTTGGTATCTAAATGGTCATTGTATTAAAATATAAAATAAAAGCAGTAAGCAGTACCTTTTAACTGGCTTTTGAAAAATCTTACAGTATTTTGGCGGGTGTTAAACGTACAGTCAATATATTTTCTATAAAGTGTTCGTAAAGTGTAACGAGATAAAAGTTTCTCTCTTGTCGCGCGTTGAAATAATTCGTTTGGTGTAAAATACTCCGAACGTTTCAGGAATAAACTATGATTGGTCCGGCCTGATAGTATCGTCTGAAAAGTAAATCTTAAACTTCTAACAACTAGTAAGCTAAGTTTGTGCATTATTTATGCAGTTTGTGTAAAAAAGTAGGTTGTACTTGAACTTGCCAGCGCATGTACATTTGTACATGTACATGCGCTGCAGCTTATCTATTTTGCCCTCAAAAGTAAGTACAAGCATGTAATAGAAAAAGAAAGCGAAAAAATACTGACTATGTTGGCTAACTAACTAACTAACTAACCATCACGCCATCTCCTCGTAGGGGTAGGCAGAGATGATAGAAACGCCATACTACTTTGTCCTGACATACTTCCTTTGCTTCCTCTACATTCATACATCTTCTCATTCACATACGCCGATTTTTCACATGTCCACTTTCAAGTACTTGTCGTACTTGGTCATGCCATGTCTTTCTCGGCCTTCCTCGGTTTCTACATCCAGGCACACTTGCATTTAAATTTCTTTTAGCCCAAACCATAGCCTAGATCAAACCATCGTAAAAGCCCTTTCTTAATGTTGTCGATAATGCTTATCTCAGCCTTGCACTCTGCTCTTTTCGACATTTGTACACCCATCATACACAGTCTTACCACACATTCGCCTGAGAGATCGCATTTCAACAGCATTCAGTCTACTTTCATCCTTCTTTTTCCAACACCACGCTTCACTACCATACATAAGGGTTGGTACCAAAACTTCGTTGTGTACTGCCAATTTTGCTTATTTCGATAAGTTCTTATTTGCCACTATCGATTTCAAAGCACCATTAACTCTGTTTCCAGCACTAACCCTTCTCTCAATGTCCTTATCCACATTCCCATCTCTTGTAAACATACTTCTCAAATATACAAATTCTTCAACCTGCTTTAATCTGTCTCCATTTACTATAATATTACATACGGTCATATTCACATTTCTTTCAAAAACCATCACATTTGACTTTTCCACGTTCATTCAACAAATCACTCTCCTTGCACACATCGAAAACCTTTGTGACCAAGGACTGCAGCTCCTCTTCGCTATCAGTAAGAAGCACTGCGTCATCAGCGTACAAAAGGCAACTGAGTAGCTAAACCATGTATACATTGCTTAAACACGTAAACACAAAAAATAGATAAATAAACAATATCAACGAGGAAACATAATGCGCAAATAATTAAATAGCTCATATAAATATTTTTGTTTTATTGTAACGTGTTCGATTAACGAATTGATATGTCTGAACTTATACGACTGTGTAATTATTTCGTTCAGTTGTGGCAATGTGTTTTGTGTGTGTACATAAAAATCGTTTTTATATTCGGAAAACTTTCCATGATTAATAAATAATTATGAATGGAAAAAACGTTTCATTATTTAACCACCTCAACAGGCCAGCAGGCCCAATTACAGAGGGGAGCAACGTCAACAACACCCAAGCTTGAGAAACATCACTTTTAATGTTTGTGTTCTCATCAGGAATCGAACCCGGAACCTCCATATCGTGAGTTCAGCGTCTAAGCCATTGTGCTACGGAGGCCGCCTATGTACATATACTTATCATTACTATTATCATATTTAATATGTCGGTAGTAGGTACTTATTATTACTTTTATCATCATGGATATATGCGCCGTTTTCGTATAAATATACCTCAAGGCGCTTAATTTTTACACGTAATTATTTGATTAGAGACTTAATATATCGTTTCCGGTTTTCAAAATTATTTAACCGTTTGAGGTGTACAAATGAGTACAAACTAGGAGTACGAAATAAAAAAAAATGCTACAAAGGGATAAACATATTTTTATTAAAAATATGGGAAAAGCTCACCCCTAAAAGGGATAAAAGGAATGAGTGATTCTATGTAAATAACTCATTAGTCATATGGTTATAAAAAGGATTGCGATCTTCTTACAATAAAAATACCGATAAATTAGAGTTGATGTAATGTTTTTTATTAATTATTGTTCTATAGTCAATTATTAGGGGAGTGTGCCAGAAAAGAGTGGTGTGGGGTTCTATCCTTTCTGTCTATGCTTTCGGGGAAAATGGGCGTAATGGTTTAGAATTTTCAGATGAGTTTACCGTGTTGTATTTCATTCATAGACAAGATGCTTTATTATTTGGATTTTGACATTTTTCTTAAATAAATGTCTGTATATTTTACTGTGCATACTCGTATTACATGATATGATGACAATATTAATTTTCCATTTCAATCATTTCAGGGTTACAGCAATATGATATAACTTATAATATAATTATAAATAAAATAAGTAACTTCTGTTAGAACTTGAAATCATTGTAGATTTCTGATCTCAGAGCGGGTTGGACGGATTATGTAACATCCTAGATATCAAAGTAGTCATAATTATATGTATTGTACATTGAATATAAACTCTGTACACTTAAGTGAAAAGTATTACACGAAAAACTCTCATTCGATATTTGGAAGCGCTTCTTTATCGATATATTTACTAACTTATCGTTAGTACTACGGACGTGGACTTGACTTGGGAAGACGCACGAGAGCTGGCGATTTCTTTCTTAGCTTAGATGCAGTTTGTGGAATCCATATGCTCTACATTTGGGGAGCGGATATGGAATGATTTGGTTCGAATTCAATTCCAAGCTTCTTATTTTTTGATTCAGTAATTTACGACAGTTTGAAAGTAGCCACATAAATTTAATATTAGGGCGTTTAGACATTTTTTTAATATAAAAAATACCAGATCGCTAAATGATGTATTTTTTATGTATTAAAACGGAAGAATTCTCTGATATTATTCAACTTCGCGCGTCTTCGCGTTGAGTTGATGGATGACGTTAGAAAAGCTCACCTCAATGTAAAAAAGCAAACACCCGTACCTTTTGTAAATTGTTATTATTTAAGCTTTTTAAATAGTAAAACGATAGGATTCTTTTCCCTTTAAACTTCGTATTTCGACTTTATTTTTCTAACTCCGTTACTACGATTTTTTATTATTAATTTATAAGTGGCATAAGCTAATACATGCAATTCGTATGACTATACTACTAATTTCCTCCATCTGCACCCAATGATGTATAAGGCACTGCATTGGTACTCCAAGTGCATTGCATTGATCATTTTATTACATGATCAGTCTCTGATTCAGAACCAGTCTGAAATATTAATGTGAAAATCGCACGTAAATAAATATTTCATGTTGACCCCCTACGGGAATCGAACCATGACTATAACTGTAACATAAAGCGCCTAATATCGATTCGCAAATAATGGGAAATACCGGTAGAAATCATCATCATCATCATACCATATCCGCTCCCTATGTGGAGCAAATGGAATCCACAAACTGCCTCCAGGCCAAGCGATGGGCCGCCAGCTCCTGTGCATCCTCTCAAGTCAAGTCCACGTCCCGCAGCTCTGACACAAACTGCCGACGAATTTTCAACAGTGGACGACCAGGACGCCGAGAACCTGACGCCTTGTAAAATAGGCAAGCATGTGGCGGCTCTCGGGAGGCATACGTAGTATATGGCCTAGCCAGCCGAAACGCCTTCGCCGGATGACAGTAGATACCAAGGGTTGCTGTGTAGACAGGTAGAAAACCATGAGATAAATAGCTACTATGCTTTTTAAGTTCGGTATAAATAATGAAATTAAGCTTAGTAGATTTTAAATTATAAATCAATGCAAATTTAATTTAATTACATATGAAATCGTTATTATGTAAACAACTCGTTTTAATTTTATCGCGAAATATGTAAATGCTTTTGATACAGAGGCAATTATTTATATGTATTCATAACATAATAATATCGTTTAGATAATTATTTTTTATTGGAAAGATTTACGATACGCGAATTATTCCACCTGCTGCCATAAGTTTACTGTTTTTCATTGTTATTTGAATTATTCAATCAATCTGGTTATTTAAACGATTTAATTTTACAGTATTATTTTTAACGGACACTTTAAACACGTAACAGTATATTGGACTATCATAATAATGATTCATGGGTGGTTTCTCCGTGACATCATTTTATTATTTTATTATCGATGTAATAATACTTGAATAATCAATTTGCAGTTTCTTTTACTGAGACATACTTCAAGAAAATCATAATTCACTAAGACTAAAATGTCAAATCTCATGTAAATCCTTTATGGATGCGAATCCTGGCACCCTCACAAAAGCTCAGAATGCTCGCTTGTTGAGTTTTGAGAATAAGTGTCTGAGAAGGATTATAAGCATTAGGCGGTTTGACTTCATAACCAACGCTGAAGTTAGGGAACGGACGCAGCAACCTCCAATAACTTGAGTTGTGAAGATGCGGCGTTGGACCTGGCTTGAGAGCCTGAACCCGAGCTGCCTCTTCTTTGCGCCTGCAGGATCCCGCCGTCCTGGCAGACCGTCGATGACCATCCTACGGACGTATTCGGCGGAGCAGATGGACGCGGGCTTGACGTGGGAGGAGGCGAGAGAGCTGGCTGGTGACAGGGTCTCCCGGAGGGATCTACTTATCCCTCAAGAAGAAGAAGAAGGATAGAACGAGTAATTAATATCCATATTTATTTATTTATTTTATTGTTTTAACGCCCATAGGGCTTTTTACATAGACATTTTAAAATTATTACACAGTAGGTAGCTATTCACTACCGCCAGAGATGGCATCCAGACACTGTTCCCTAAAATGCACTAGATTTGGGTTGGAAACATCAATATTTTTAGTATTCTTGTTAGCCAGTGCGTGCATTCTTCGTATCGGTGAGTTTGCACTGTAATTGGTCGATGATTGGCTACAGTAAAATAGTGTATTACTACGGGTTACTCGACCAGGCACTCGTATACTAATCAAATTTGTTAGTTGACAACAATCAAACATAGATTTTAATAGGCGGCCTCCGTAGCGTAATGGCTAAGACGCTGAACTCACGATACGGAGGTTCCGGGTTCAATTCCCGGTAAGAACTCTAAAAATCAAAAGGGATTTTTCTCAAGCCTGGGTGTTTGTAACGTTGTTCCCCTCTGTAATTGGGCCTCCTAGCCTGTTGAGGTGGTTAAAAAAAAATAAAAAAATACTTTGAACAGAAAGAGCAAATCATTTAATATTCTTCTATTTTCTAGTGTTAACTCATATAAATGAAGTGGAGGCTATTGGTGCTGTTCTGGACAACGGACTACGAACCACGGGACTTGGCATTGAGCAGCATGAAGAAGAGAAAAGAAATTTTATTAGTTTATTATTCGGAACAATGCAATGCCAAGTACTTGAACTGTTTCCATAATTTGGTCAGTCACAACTCATAACTAATATAACAGTGTGTATGAAGTTACTAAAGTTACGCATAAAACCATATTCAAGTTTGTGTGTTTGTTAAAAATAATTAACGCACATAATTTACGATGTAATGTAATTTGTCAGAAAATGTGTAACTACGAAGGTATAAAATGGATAGTTAGTTTAAAATCATTTCAGTCCACATTTATTAATTGAAATACTTAACGTTTAACTCACAAAATGAAATACATGGTAAGTGTTGTATTTTACTAAATAATATTTGTTCAAACGTCTATTTATACCAAGGCTGTTCAAAAAACCTATTAGGTATTATATAATGTACTTGTGATAACTTTTTCTAGGCACTACTTAGCGTATCAATTGACACACGTTTTTAATGTTAATTTATTTTACAATTGCAAAAAAAAAAATACATGAGAATCACAGAAGAATGTTATTTAATTATCCATTATTTATGAAAGTAAAAGTCAGTGTCACCAATACAAAATCCTCTAGACATCTGGAGCGCTTAATTTTTTTTTTATACTTATTTTTCTAAAGACTTCGCAGCTTTGCATAAAAGGTGTCAAACTAAGAAAACTGTTTAATTAAAATAACATTAAACAAAGCCTTTGTGACGTGATAACGTCTAATAAATCGATGAACGACATGCTGCACACACGAAAAAGCATGACTCATTGTCACGTTCCGCCTGAGCCGAGTGTGCAAGCGAGAGCGCGGAACCAGCGATAGAGAGGCACGATCGGCCTAAGCGTTCGGTTTGTGACGCAACTATCTCTCTTCCACTCCATCGGCCGATGCGTCCGAGTAGAAGGGAGACAGAATGTTAAACATTAAATGTAATCTGCTGCAGTCGGTAGTTGATTTTTTGGAGAACAGCTGAGGCTTAACATGCTGATCTCGTAATTAATGAGAATTTTTTTTAATTTATGGAAAAAGTTGTAATTTTCAATTAACTCCTGCTTTGTATTATACAAAATAATGATAATTTAGTAATAATAATTCAATTCAATTCATAAAAGTATGCTATTTTTCATCAATGTTTTCTTATGACGTAAAATTATCGTCTGTAAACCGACTTTTTTTTACTACAAACTTGATTTCGTATGAAAATCATAAAAAAATTCAGACGATTCATTGTTATTACTTATCTACTTATGGTGACCCGTCACTATAGATCTGCGTAGGTCACAGTGGTGTCTGAAGCTTGCTTGATTGCTTAGCCAAGACCTGACGAAAAAAATGATATGGTATTAAAAAATAAAATAATCTTCACTGTAATCACTGAAAGGGTGGAGAATGGGGGGAAGAAGCGATAAATATTACCTTTAATTTGTGTTTTAAAGAATTTAAAAAAACATATGAATTAATTCTAACACATTTATTTTATTTCAGGAAATATTTGTGTTTGCTGCATACATCGCTGTTGTTTCAGCGACAGACAAGAAACATGATAAACGCGGACTCTATGACCTAGGCTACGGAGGCTCAAGCTATGGGCTTGGTCACTCTGGCTACCTAGGTCACTCTAGCTATGATCGAGGTCAATCAAGCTATGGATTAGGTCACTCCAGCCCCGTCATCAAAACAATCGAGATTCCAATTCCCCAGCCGTACCCGGTGACAGTAAACAAACCGGTGCCCGTACCCGTGTCAGTGCCCGTGCCGCGCCCGTACACGGTGGAGGTGCCGCGGCCGTACGCCGTGCGCGTGGAGCGCCCAGTGCCCGTGCCGGTCCCGCGGCCCGTGCCGTACGTGGTGCGAGTGCCCGAGCGCGTACCGGTCTACGAGCGGGTACAAGTGCCCGTGCCGCGCCCGTACCCCGTGTACGTGGACAAGCCGTACCTCGTACCGGTGCCCAAACCCGTGTACCTAGAGAGGAAGGTTCCTGTGTATGTTAATGTTAACAGTCACTCTGCTCCGGCTCATGGAATATCTTACTCTCGACACCATACTTCGGATGGACTTTCTTCCTCCGTGACATACCATGGAAATCATCACAACCACTTTTAATAGCAAAATACGGATTTAAAAGTTTTGCTGTTTAATAATTCATTTTACGTTTTCTTTTAATCCACTGATAC
>JAGVSP010005187.1:0-47576 GCA_022494985.1 Micrasema minimum
AATAAAGATTTTTAAAATTATTTTAGGTTAAATAACTTATTTGACTCATCTTTAAGAATGAGTCGTAAAAAAATTATCAAAAAAACTTTACAGGCACTAGCAGAGAATCAATAAACGGTCGTATTGTAAAAAAATTATGCCTGACTGACTCATGCCCCTTTTCCTACTAGAAACGACAGCGTAATTAGTCGAATATGACTTACCGGAGTAAAATTAATTCAATTTTTGTAAATGCAAAATGAAAATCGAAAGAAAATCACGATTAAAAATCATTGAGGATCAATTTTTATGACATTACGATTTCAATAAATTTAGAAGAATTTGAGTTAAAAATAGTTGCAAATTGAATTGTGCAGTACCTTACAGTACAGTAGAAGTATTAGAGCATTTTTTCAGGAAACCTCATTCATTATTCTCCTGCTCGACATTCAATTGTGCAGCAAAATAAATCACTGCCACAAAGGAACCAGGAACTCCACTGGCTTGAAAAGCTTTTAACGAATCAAAATTAATTGCAACAAGAAACAATGTATTAGCTGAAACAAAGGTTCAGCGCTGATTTCCGGAAAAGCAAGGCGTCTGGCTGTAGGTAGTGTGGAGTTGATCAGTGTAATGTTGGTTATAGTGTATAGCACTAAAGTTAACCGCGTTCAGACAAAATGGGCACCTTCGTTACATTGTTTTATTAGTTGTTTAGATTATAAATAGCAATACGTCCGTCATTTTTAGGAAGTGCGTTCGTAAAAAAGTGGCAAAATATTGTTTTAATTGGATTTAATTGATAAAGTGACGTTTGTTTATTATACTATACAATATTTTACTCAGTAATCAAAATTTCGTAAATATTTAACTTGCGGTTTCGACTGTATACATAATCATGGTATGTTGTAGAGTTGACTAAATGTATGTAGAGTTGACTTAATGTACGTAGAGTTCACTATAGTGTGTGTATAATTGACTGTAGTGTATGTAAAGTTGACTAGATTGAGTAAACTGCGGATTTTTTCTAACGCCCGTATAGACAAATGGTGTTGCAGGGATTAGAGATGACTATAGATGTCTTTATATCTCTTCCCACCAGCGTCTGGCTATCAGGGTGTCAGGATTACCCTCCGCTAAGGGAAGGAGATGCCGTGACGTCACACGCTCTCCTCTCCTACCCACCTGTGAATTTCCACGGCGGCGGCGGCTAAATGCACTTTTATTTACAGTAAGACAACTTGACAGCCTGTTGAATCTGCAGTTTAAGAGTTCGTTTAGGCACAAAGGACGGCTCGCAGCGAAATAATCAATTATTAATCTCGCTGAAGGCATTATGAACACCTGTCACGTATGGTTAACACCGCTATAACTGCGCTACTACCAGTATAATATAATATTATTCTATAGGTACGTAAAAATGTATTTACTTGTCAAAGAAACGACTAGCTGTAAAGTAAGAAGTCTCTCCGCTAGTGTGTAATTAACATCTTTCAACAAATTTTCAAATTATTCAAATTGAAAATTTAAGATATAAGAAATACATCTAAATAGATAAGTTTATTTTTAAACCAATATTGAAATATCAATTAAATGCAAAAAGCTGCAGTTTATGTTGACACACCTTCGTAATTCGATTTGCAAAAAGTGTGGATAGTTAAATAATTATTTCTTAGGGAAAGTCATTGTAAGATACATTGTATAACCGAGTATGTCAGACTTATCGCGAATGCAAATTCTAAACTTTATTAGGTATTAAATTAGACGTGATATAAAATTGAACATCTCATGAGTCATTTCACGGATAGAAACGATGTCACCAAGTCACGGAATGAAACGGGGTTTAGTTGCTGTTGGACTATTACCTTCGCTGCATAGGGTTTCTAGTATGTTGAATAATATTAGTAGTTAGTAGATACGAACGTCCGTAAATGCTTCGTGTATAAATAGCGCAGAAGCGAGCTGTAATTTTACGCGATCATATAAAATGTTCGTAGAGCTATCATAGTTTCCATCAGCATTATATAAACATCAGGTAGCCATTAAACGTCACGCTGAAATAATGAGGGAAACTGACAATCGAATATTTTAGACTAAAGCCACAAATAAAGCGAACATTATAATATTACCGAGTCGGGTCATAGAGGCAGCCAAACAATTTTATCAGCGATATTCGTCAAAATAAATTAAATGTATGTAAAAATACACCTAGGCAACAATGTTAACGGATTATAGAGGTTTATATCACGAGAGACAATGGGTTTCGGAATTCTATTACTACGCAAAGTAGTGCTGTTATGGCACCATAAACATTATGAAAGGCGCTATCTGGCCATCATTATTGTTCGTGCGGGGCCAATATCCAAATATCTAGAGGAAAACAAGACAAAACCATTTATAAATGAATAAAATATGAATAATTCTTCACAAACAGGAATAAACACTTTATGCAGCCTACAAAACACGCACCCGGGGTCATTTACGTAATTCGCAAGTACAAGAGATGATAGCGAAGTTTGCTAAAGTCACGTCCCATCCAGACCCTGACCACTGCTCCAAGAATTAGAGCGTTTTCGTGCGAAGGGTACGAATGTGTTTATATATCGCGAGAAAACCGCACGAGTACGTAGGTGGGTTTTCTACTCGGAGGCTGCATCTGTAAATTCGCTTTTATCACGTCTGGTCTGGCACGCGATAGGAGGGAGTTGATTGCACGTGCGCGCATACATAATAAGTCAAGAGCCTCCTTAGCGCGACGAGCGAAATGAAAACCGACCCGTCAACTAAACCACGTAACAAATTGATAAAAGACCCGAATAATACGCCAATAAAAAATATAACACGAATCATACATGTTTCATAATATACCTAGCTACGTATCGATTGTCATCATCATCATACCATATCCGCTCCCTATGTGAGAGCATATGGATTCCACAAACTCCCTTCAAGCCAAGCGACCGACCGCCAGTTACCGTGCATTCTCCCAAGTCAGGTCCACGTCCCGCAGCTTTAAAATGCCGACGGATTGTCAATAGTGGACGTCCAGGACGTCGAGAAGCTGATGCCTTGTAAAATAGGGAAGCACGGTTAAGGTTGTCGGGAAGCACTTTCCTTTGTTTTATCATGAATTTAAAAATTTTATGAACATGGTTGTAAACTTTAAAACATTCAAATTATCATTTATTTTAGATTTCTTTATTTTACAATTTGACATCTCAACAGAGACGAGAAATTTGGAAGGGAACATGGATATCTAGGCGTTTACAGGGCTTATGACCTGTCATTGGCTGGGTTTAAGTGGCCACTTGATTTATTACAACATTCCCCATTTCACCTAGTATTTGATATCCATATCCGCCAATAAACAGTAAAATGGCGCGACGCTTCACATGTGAACTCTCTGTCATCCATTGGGAAAATTGCTAAGCATTTTAGCAGAAACCTTTATGATTGCAAGTGAAATTCTTACCGAATTATATCACCTACTAGGAAACGCCTGAAGATGAATCTTCAATTTGTTATGCTTATAACTTTTACAATACTTTTACCCTTAGCTTATCTAATCTAAAATTGAATTACGAGCAAAGTGCGAAGTTAAACTATGTAAAATGGATCTAAAAATATTGATCAAGCGATGTTAGTCAACCACAATAAATAGAGGCGTTTATGGGAAGATGTGTGTAGAGTGTAGAGTGCAGAGTGTAGAGTGTAGTGTGTTGTAGTGTACAGTGGAGGAAGGTACGGGAAAGCAATCAAAGTGTCGCGGGTATAAAGTAACAAAACGTCTCTGAATGCACTATGAACCACATAAATTGTATAATGGGCATTCAGAGCCAGAGCAAGTTTCTAGTAGCGAACGTCTTGAGTGGAAATCTGTAGCTCGAATAATGAAATGTTAGCAAGCACACGTAAATAATGGCTGTTGAATACAAAATGTATGCACTTTGTGAAGTACCACCGAGTACTTTGAGAAGAAAACGATCAAAGTAACTGGGGACGAATAAATTTCATATAATTCAGTGTGGAATTTTAATACACTTTAAAATATTATATATTTACGAGGACGTTGACGGAAGCAACGACGCTACATAAATACGGAATTTCGTAAGAGCATTACAAAAATTGGAAAACTAATTCTGGGCACATTTCCGTCACTATGCACTAGTGGGAATATCACATTCACAAGAACAATGCGAGACTTTCCTTGCTAAAATCTAGATTCACTATGCTTTTACAATTGGATAAAACAATTATAATTGAAAAATGTCTAAAAAAAACAGTGTCAACTTTAGTCGGTCAAAAAATAACCTAGTATGGTTTCCAACTAAATGACACCTTACGCAAACAAATCTAAGAAATAGCAAAACATAGTAAGTCAAAAAATGTAACTAAAATTGCAGTTATGCGAACCGTGTAAGTGCGACATGCTTTCATTATCTTGATTATGATATAAACCTTCGTTCGGATTCGAGTGACACATTATGTTTTAATGGGTAGTTACGGGGTCTTCAAATAAGTCAGTTTCATCGGAAAGATTATGCAAACGATGGCGGTGTATGTGTCCAACGGTCGATTGTATAATACGCAATTCCAGCGCATTTATTTATGTCCGTTGAATACGAAGATTGATTAGCATTCTGCGTCGAATGAATGGTATTAATTATTAATACGGTTGTTCCAGATATGGGAATAGATTGAGTGAATCCCAGTAATGAGTGGCGCCCGGAAAGTGCGACAAGGGTGAGCAGGATACGTAGTAATCCTGCCATTAGGGGTTGGGCGGCAAGGCGGGCGGCATGTTTAAGTCACATTGATGGTCTGCTTTTGGTGTTGCCATAAATTTAACTCAATAGGGGATGAAATACTGATATTTTGTGTATCTATAAATTCATATTTATATAAATGAAAAAAAAAAAATTAATACTAAGTAATTATCAAACTTTAAAATACAGGTTAAATCCGAGGTTATTCGAATCGACTCGATTAATTTGCACTGAAGTTTCAGTTTAGTTGTTCGAATAATAAACATTGTAATTAAGTATTCTAACTTACATTTTTTCATGCGGCAACTGGAAAAAATATATATGGCAAAAGAGTGAATATCTAAAAACGTGACTTGTAGAAATATAGGAACGACGTTAAATTGAAAAGAGAAATTACATGAAAACAAAAAAAAACATGTAAAAGCATTGAGTTAAAAATGAATTGAAGTGACAGACAGCGCTACCAACTGCAGAATGTGACTTCACATACGGAACGCAATATAGTATGCCCGCCACATGTGATGGGCGGTTAGCCGCCTACCTGTCGGGTATCGTCACCATCGATCCGCCCCCGCCCCCGCCCCCGCCCTACCACATACACGCCAAAGCCCTAGAAAAGTTTCGGTGTCTTCGAAAACAATGGGAGTAATTTAACATTGACAACAATTTAAATTTTATATTAGTTCGCAAAAGTTTAGTATTTGATGGAAGAAATTAAATCAGGGAAAGTTAAAAAGAATATAAAGAAAAGAAAAGACTACAAACTTGGGAGTTTATTCCGAAAAGTTGGTTTATTGGAAGGGCGAAATTGCTTTTCAATACAAAGGCCTTCGTTAGCACTGATAACAGCTCCTATACCGTAAAAAGGATTTCATGACCAAATCAGAGCCTTTCTTCTTCATTAAATGAATGTTTCTAAGGGCGAACATGTAAACAGAATCATCGTAAAGTGCGTAGTACAGCAGATATATGGTCAAATAGGGAGAGGAATAACTAGGAATTCCGGCATATTTACGGAACGCGGAAAGCGAATTTTCCTCTATTACGGAAAATGGAGACAATAGTAGAGTAGCCATTTTTTAGGCGACAATGCAGTTGGCGCCTAACATGCGAGTGTCGCAGCGCATACTTTCCGCTGCGTGCGGCGTGCAGCGTGCACACCTGGCGCGTCTCCGCTCGCCACCAGCCCTGGCCACACCCCGCGACGAGTGGACTTAACACCCTCTATATTCCACAAAACCAGACTTTATCAACGGCAAACTTTGCCTTTTTACTACCTGCTTAAAAAATACCTACAGCGATAAACAAAACATTTTTGCATCGTAGTGTTTATAGTTAAAGTTTGAATTTATTGCCCCAAAAATAAAATAAAGGAGCCTAACAATTCCGAGTCACCTAGCGCATTATTTATATGGGCTTCGCAAAGATAACACGAAAACGAACAAGAAAAACAAAAGTAAATTATAGCTTTTCTCGAAACAAACAACATTATCAAACCCACTCAACTCAGTGTTTATCGACCTGCCGCGATAGAGGCTATAGTCGCTTACCATTACCTAGTTTCTATTACACTCGGGTGGAATACGCGAATGGACCAAACATCTCTCCTAACCGCTGCGGAAACTAAATTGGATAAAGAAAATCGCCAGACGCGACGTATTTTACGAATTAAAAAACATTTTGCACAAAAAGGTGAGCAGTATGTGTGCAAAAACTGGCAACAGTATCGAATGGTTATTATCGTGTTTACTCGGAGGAACAAACAAATAGCGAAATAGCGTCACAATTGCATAGTCGCTTAGCGATTGCCACGAGCGAAGGCGATGGGTGTACAGTGTACAGGGTACGGTATAAAGTACAGACGACTAGCGGAGGAATAAAAACGCCGCAAATTGACAGTCATTAAAACGACGACACGACGCGGGACCTTTGTAGAAGGGCGTCTCAAAGGAAATAAACAAAAAATAGAATGATATAAAGCGAGGTGTGGTAGGATCGGCGCAGTCAGTCGGAAGACTGAAGACAAGCGACCGAGCAGCGAGGAGCGAGAAGCCGAGGCGGCTGCAGCCCGAGGCCATGTACCGAGATCCGGCCTACCCTGTATCTACTAGCGAACTTCCTCCTGTCCCTACATTCCTGGTACCTCTTATCCCAGATCAAAGCCACGGATAACAAACACACCCGCTGTATCGCTTGGATTTCATATTCAAAAAGTATAAATAACTTCGAGTGTACTGTTTATTCCTCCGCAATCAAATCACGTGGTACCTACCTTTACCCATCTTGTTTCAACACTGTTGTACACAAGTACAGTCTTAATACGGATATTTTTAGTTTAGTTTTAGTTTATTTAGTTTATTTCAATCTTGCTTTACACTTTCATCTTAAATGCATTCCTCACTCCATGTTACCATGTTTAATTCCACCATGAAATTGCCGCAAATTATTTTACAATGATTGCAACTTTTTAATATTTAATATCACAAATCTGTAGGGGATACAATTCAACTGACGCGAATACCATTTGATTAGATTGAATTGACTCAATTAAACCACAAATACCTAAAAAAATGCATATTTTGGATGCACACTAAAGGAATGACCATATTATTAATATATTAAGTAGAATATAAACTAGTATCTAAGTGCGTAACACTAAAATTTTACCAAATCTACCAACTCGATAATCATAAAGCCTTTCTTTGTATGCAATACGAATAAATTAATATCATAAATACGATATATTATTATTATTATAGTTCAACCTCCTTGCTAGCATATATTTTGTACACACATTATCCTGTACCTTATATTAATTGACTAAATTAATATTTTAGCATATAGCAGCATCGGAAATGAAAAATTTAGTAAAAGTCGAGCACTACCGCCCAATAAATAGTGTAATTTCATTTCTAAAAAGATATGAACTCTCAAATAGTAAGGCCTTAGTATATTTAACATCATTGGCCTAGTAGAGAAGATATCAATAACAAATTAGTTTACACACCATATAAGATATGTAATGTTAGAGACCATAATAAACAAATAAGACAAATTGGCTTTATAATAATAATAACGTTTTTATTAAGTTTAAAGTAAGTGAAGCGTATAACTGATCATCTTGCCTAAGGTAGGAGTAGTAGTATAAAATGAAACGTATAAATTAAAGAAATTAAATTTACAATTTAGTATAATATTAAGACGACAATTTTAGCTTTACGTGATCTGAAACTGATTTGCGAGAACTTTTCTTAATAAAAATTGGAAAATCTACCAAGAATTTTATGCTAGGTTTTTTGTTAATTTTTGGTAGCTATGTAGTAAGAAAAGCTTACATTTGGAAAAGGCTTCGATAAATAAAATTATATAGAAAAGTTCACGAGACAGAAATACTACCTTATCTACCTACCATTTTTGTGATAGTATTAGTGAGTGACATTGTGACAATTAATATTGTTTAACTTGTTATATTTTTTGTAAAAAATGTAAATTAACCTGTAAAATGCTTTCCTCGGCACGGGGTCCCCCAGTGAGGAATGCATTAAAAATAACAAAAATATATCATAAAAACTGCAATGTACTCAAATAAATTTAAAAAAAGAAATATATAAAAAAATACTTATTATAGCAAAAAACATTAAAAAGCGGTGGTGAGAAATTTTACAAATATTAAACGAGTTAACTCAATTGCGGTATTAAAGTTTAGGCACAATTTCACATGCTAAGGAAGAAATAGTAATATATTTAGACAATATCCTACCGCGGGGCCTGCGGTGAAAAAAATAAAACACAATCTGGATAACGAAAGTCTAAATTTTCGGAGGGTAAAAAGAAACGAGGGAGAGTAAGAAAACGGGATGTCTTCGCTGAAAATTTATAAGAACGCTCCCCTCAGCCGGGCTTTCTTCCTCGAAAAAACTTTTAACGAGTTAATTTTGTCTCACATCCCGCTGAGATATGCGGAAACTGGCTTCACGAACAATATGTAAACACGAGAGTGGGACTTCTTTACCGGAGGCCATGTTGCTCTGTAACTCTGTACCGACCGCGCCCCCACCCGCGCCCCAAGCCCCGAGCCTTCCGACCAACTTTTCCCATGTTCGAGGAAAATTACACCAACAAAACATCACAACACTTCGACAGCAATACTATTGTAAAAGGTTTTTTTATGTAATAGCCCTAGCAAAAAGAAGGGAGAAAGAGTAGTTTTTTATTGAATAAAGCGTCAATTTACATGAATTAGAATCCAAACTGAGCGCATTTTATGACCCTATATAATTAAACCTACACATATTTCATATTCCCACTAGTCCATCAACTAAGACATAATTCATTCAGCTCACTACTATTTCATGTTCAATAATTATGCGCGATGTTACATTGTACGGCCGACTATTAATTAATTACCAAGTCGATGTTTTATTTCAAACGCAGCGTTCAGTCTGCAAAATGCGTGTAATTCGAATTCATCAAATGTGTCCATGAGTCGCAAAAAAGGAAACAAGCGCAATAAATTACTGGTAATCTTCAATTTTATCAGGTACGCTCGCAATATTCATACGGTATAAGTTTTATGGCTCAGAAATAATGGTTGTTCTATTTCAGAATTTCTCGTTTTTATAGTCCGAGGCGATCTGCTTCGCTAGAATACATCGTCTTCTGGCAGTTCCATTACAGGGACGCTGCGCAACAAATCAGCAAAACGTGCATTCGCTGCAACCAGAAACCAGCAACCATGCACACAACCAGTATTTAATAGCTTACGTATCTTCACGTTTCTTTTTATACGACGAATGTCAATCGAACAGAAATTCAATGCAAAAAGTTAGTATCCAGAATAGCACGACTAAAGAAAACGTTAATCGACTACAATACTTCATTAATTAAAAGGTCACAACACGAATAGCCGAAGGTTTCTTCATTCATGCGGTTATATTAAATTTGCAATCGGTATTTGGTGCCACTGAAAAATGATTTAAAAAATGTTCTAAAACATCGCGAGGTAATGATTGGATATTAAAATGTTAGCGCAACTCGATATCGAGTAAACGGCAAAGTAGTGAATCGAGACCAAGTAGAATCGAACCACTATCGATACAAAGAGACGGACAACGACCGCAGGGCCTTGAGAATCGGATTGCTGGTGGACGTGAAGTATTATCATTATTATTATAATCGTACACTAGCGGTCGTAGTAAGGCGCGTACAATGCAACTCGGATCATATAAGATATTCACTGAATGCACTACTTAAGGATAGGTAATAAGTAATAATGGAAACACGCACAGAGCTGCGTGAAGCACTCGCGTGATCTAGTTGGAACTTAGAACACTCAGTCATCCCTGGAAAGGTTGTCCGATTCAATACTCAAATATTTAAGCAATCAATAATGACCATTGGCGTATTTACTTAGTACTTCTAAGTACATATGTACATGTTTCTTGGAATATAATGCTTATTTCTATGTAGTTTTGCTTTGAAGCGACGTGGCTCGGGGGTCTGTCGGCCGGGCGTGTAATATGAGTGTGTTTGAAGGTCCTTGCCTAGTAGCTAGCAGCTAATAATGTTAATGCGTGAACACAAGTCCAGGCAAATCAGCAATCTCCACTGGCCGTTCCGCCTACCGACCGAACAGCTGCAGATGTTCTGATTGTTCGGGTAAGGTTTAGGATGCGTACGTAGTTTAGTTATCATTTTCTGATAAGCGTATATTAGATTTAGATAAGTAGCAATCGGGGAAGTAGAGATCGTGAAGCTCAATGAATCCGTGAAGTTCTCCAAGCGAGAGAAAATTCAACTTCCATTTGTGGAGAGTAGAGTGATCTCATTTCTATAGGATTGAATATCTCAATAATTGCAGTCGGCAGATTCGCCAGAATACAGAACCTAGACCTAGACTAACCGGTCCGACGTCCCGTCCCGTGAACAATGTGTGCATAGCCGGCCCCTTAGTTAGACCGTCTCTCCTATCACATATGGGCGGTGCAACGATCATCGGCAATTAGTATGCACCGCGCTTGCACCGCAGTAATTTGGTCAACGGGAAAGACGGACCCCAGTCGATCCGTTTTATAAGATACTAGCTGATACCCCGTCGCGTTGCTGGCCGAAGAAACAGGTAATTCTCGAAATATCGATTGAAATTTGAAAGATTTATCTCGTTTCTTTGGGGAATTGGTAATAGAAGGAATGCTTTGTATTTTCTTTCTGATGATAAATGCATTTATGAAAATTGAATAACTCGTATAATGTGTATACTTGTATGTATAAAGGTATAGTGTAAATGTTATATATTTTATTTTGGTGGCTTTATTTTTCAAGTGCTTCAGGGTAGGTATTTATAATATATTTTTTTGTTTATCCGTCTTTGGCATAAACAATTAAATTTCTTGGCTGTCCGACTCGTAAATTTAATATGAGGACTTCTATTACCCTTGAAAAAGACACCCAGGGACAATATTTTTTTTTAAATTGTGTGTGGCAGGTCCGACGCATGAATGGAATTTACTCTTAGATGAAAAAAAGGTGCGTCCGTCAAGTTGGATTTCAAATATAAACTCTATATTCGAAAACAGGTCACCCAAAACCCTTTAAACGATACCATCTTTAATTTTTACCAAATTATGTGTGTCCGCCATCTTGGATTTCAAAATAAACTCTTAATTCGAAATCAGGACGCCCATACCCCTAGAAAAAACGATACCCATCTTCATTTTATGAAAAAAAGGTGCGTCCGCCATCTTGGATATCAAAATAAACTTTAAATTTTGAAATCAGGACGCCCATACGCCCTAAAAACGATACTCATCTTCATTTTATGAAAAAAAGGTGCGTCCGCCATCTTGGATTTCCAAATAACCTCTAAATTCGAAATCAGAACCCCCAAGAACCATTAAAACGATACCCATCTTCACGTTGTGAAAAAAGGGACGACCGCCATCTTGGAATAAAAAATAAACGCTAGATTCGAAATCAGGGCCCTCCAAAACCATTAAAACGATACCCATCTTCATTTTCTGAAAAAAAGGGACGACGCCATCTTGGATTTAAAAATAAACGCTACATTTCGAAATCAGGGCCCCTAAAAACCATTAAAAACGATACCCAACATCCTTGTATGAAAAAAAGTTGCGTCCGCCATCTTGGATTTAAAAATAAAAGCGAAATTCGAAATCAGGGCCCTTAAAAACCCTTTAAAACGATACCCAACTTTATTTATGAAAAAAAAGTTTCGTCGCCATCTTGGATTTAAAATAAACGCTAAATTCGAAATCAGCACCCTTAAAAACCCTTAAAAACGATACCCTACTTTATTTTATGAAAAAAAGGTACGCCCGCCATTTTGGAATTTAAAAAATCCACATGCTGTGCATGGGAAGCAATTCTGTAATGGGAAGTAATGGTGATGATAATTATTTAAATTAAAAAAAAATAAAACTCATTCGGCATTATACAAATAGAATATATATTTTTCGGGAATTGTGCGAGTCCATATGATCCATATGTTCACCTCGTAGCACAGTGTAGCCCATTTACTACCGTGTATGAGGTCGCCGGTTCGATTCCGTAGAGGGTCAAGATGAAATATGATTTATGAAAATGAAAACTCATTCGGCATTATACAAATAGAATATATATTTTTCGGGAATCATGCGAGTCCATATGATCCATATGTTCACCTCGTAGCACAGTGGTAGCCCATTTTACTACCGTGTATAAGGTCGCCGGTTCGATTTCCCGTAGAGGGTCAAGATGAAATATGATTTATTTACATGTTTATTTTTACATTAATATTTCATGTGCGATACCTTGGACTGGGACTGAAGCGTAAGACTGATCATCCTACTTTCATGTAATAAAATGATCAAGAGACACTGCACTTGGTGTACCAATGCAGTGCCCTATGCACCATTGGGTGCGGATAAGGGAGAGTAGTAGTAGCAAATGCTCCAAATTTCAAACAAAGATTCTTGTAGCTCGAAGGAGAAATAAAAAACTTCTAGGTAGACTACCTATAATATAAACTCCAAACGAATTATAAGGTAGGTACTTTTTATTACGAATTCACTGTCTGTTAATGATTTTATTCCATAGCCATAAAAATTATAACAGATTAAACTTAAAATACTATATAGTAAAAAATAATGTTTTTAAAACGTTATAACTTTTTTATTTTCCCAGCTAGAAACGATTTTTAGGTGTCTTTGAACTTGGAATTTTGTCTTCTTTCTATTTATTGCAAAAAACAGAGCTCTGCAGAGTTATTCTCGATCAGGAGAAGCCCTTGTCAAACGATTTTTTTTCTCATAGAGAAAAACTGACGATGAAACTAACACAGAAATCTTGAACACAAAAAAACATTTTCGGAGGTAAAAAATGCACTCGATAGCTCAAAACCAATTCACGGCACTTATTTATTGTTAAAAAAGTCCGAATCGGGGTGTAAATAAATTTAAAAAATGTAATTGAAAGTTCGAGGTGTATAAAAATAAATTGTATACGTGATGAAAACGACATTAGCGCCTTTTGCTGTACAGCATTATTTGACGACATTTTTTATAAGCTTTATGTACTTAGCTATGCAGTACTATCGGTTACATGGCGTATCTAAAATTCACCGGAACTGTCACTAAAATTATATCAAATACACAAATACAAAAATTATAAAAATGGATGTTATAATGCAGGAACCTTCCCAGGAGTGAATAAAAACAACCTCTAGAACAACTATATTGCAATCGGACAATATAAGCGGTTTATGAATCTATAAAGGACATACATACATACATACATACATACATACAAACTTACATTCATTTTTATATATATAGATGTTGAAATCTTTGCAATAAGATCTCATTACTAGATGTCCCAGATGTAACAAAATGCACTCGGAATTCAGCAGCAGGACACTCTCCGCTGAAAAGGTGTTGATTCGATCACCGCCAATGGAAGGTCTGGGAGTGATTGTATTTTATAGGGTACTAGTGGCGGCGCGAGAGCGATAATACGATTATGCTGTTACCAAGGAGAGCCGGGCTCTGTGTATGTAGAATCAGTACGTAGTACATATACCAGTACCTACATAATGCAGGCTGGCATCAAACCATCAAGTCGAGTTCAGAATTGAATAATGAATTGTGCGTGGGCATACATAAAAACAAATTAATAAACACAATACGGTTTTGAGACACGGCTTTGGAGGCGCGATGCCATTGTCCGTTTATGATTAGATTGTACTTACATAATGATGGACAAAACGTTAGCTTCGTGAAAAGTGTTGAGTTATGAGAAGGGCAAAAACATTCAGCTCCGCACAGATTAACTTAATGATGTAATCAAAACTTTTGTCGTGAATATTTTTATTGACTTAATTTCAACGCTTTGTTCACTAACAAAAGGGAAATAGCTACAAATTTTACTGGAATGACTAGTAGAGATAGGAAAGCTTTTTAGCGCTATTATTGAATAAAATTGATGCTAAGATAAAAATCAGCTAGACAACAAGTAAGTAGGTACATAGTTTCCTGAAAACCATTTTTTCTTATTGTGTGTAATTATTTTAATTGTACCTATTATACGCAGCGAATTTAATAACTTGGATGTTATTATTTTCTATTTATTTATCAAGTTATTGATACAAAATGAATTCCAACTAAATGAAAGGTTTGGTATACGCACGTTATAATTAGTTGACGGATATAATTGATATAATGACTAATCGATACTTTTATCACGCATACATGGTTATTATATTATTATAAAAAATAGTACATTGATTCAACTGTTTTATTCTGTAGACCTTGTACAGATACTATATTGTATGATTTTACAAATACGTGTCTGTAATGCAGAACGTTCTGTAGAAAAACATATTTTTATTCATTTTCAGGCGGAACTGATTACTATACTCACTATACTAGCAACTATGTAGAAAACGAGTAAAAACAAGTAGTTTAGCTTATAGTAATGACGATATTAATAAAAGCAGTAAATAACAGATAAGCTCAAAATATTTATCAGCAATACTCATTTCAGAGGCGTAAATAATATTTAGATGCACGTAAAGGCTTCAAAATAATAGAAAATAGTAAACGAGCCACCGACATACAAGTCTATCAAATAATTTATATAATTATCGTAAGTCAATTTCTTAAATATACATTTTTTAATTTAACACCTCAACAGGCAGGAGCCCAATTACAGAGGGGACAACGTCACAAACACCCAGGCTTGAGAAAAATAATTTTTTTTTTCGTGTTCTCAACGTTAATCGGACCCGGAACCTCCGTATCTTTGTGTCCATCGTCTTAGCCATTACGCTACGGAGGCCGCAAAAAGCATTTTGTAGCACTCACTAATCATATTATACCATAACTTTAAGAAATAACTATAACACACTTTTGTTTTTAAACTAGCAATACATATTTTATATTTTTATATCCTACCGGTTTCCGAGATAGTACTCCTTTCTTTAGGGCTTTTGCATGAATAATTAATCTTCTGCCCTCGCTGCGACGTTTTTTGCACGTTTAATTTATTGTAAATATTGAGCATTTTTATTTGAAAAAATGTGTTATCCTAGCTACATGCGGTGTAGCAAATCTATATGTATAGGATCTTACGATAGTGAGTAAGGTATGTATAGTACGATGTTATTGTATCAAAATCTTTTAAAAAATCATTCATAAATTCAAAAAGATGGACCACAAAAAAGCGGAAGTGATATTCGCTTGCTGTCAAACGTGATTGATATATCATTATAGCAGTTAAAAATAGCGGCTTATGATGCTAATGAAAAATCAATGTTTTTATAAATGCTTATGTTATGGTTATAATGTGTTTCTATGGGTAATGCTATGCATGTGATATTATCAACAATAAACACATTTATAAAAATACATAAATAATTTTATACGTACATAATATTAGGGTGTCCCCAGATTTTTCAAATTGAGTATTATTTTTTGAAAAAAAATTGAAAAACTTTGAGCCCTGTCGGCACGAGTTAAAATCATTTGTACACATATGAAATTTCGTATATCTGAATAGGCCATAGTTAATTGCAAAAAAGATAGAGGGTATGCTTTGTCAAAATCGAAAAAAAACTTTTTGGTCATATTTGGGACAGCCTAGTAACATATTAAAAAATTATCTATTTCTTAAAAACAATTTTTTTTTTTCGGAAAAATCGACGTTCGGCATGAGGGTGTATGAATGGGAAGAAACAATGGATGTGCCCTAGCCCGCTTCGTTTTTTAGTTAGTTAATTTTTGCAATAATAAAAAAAAGAAAATATCGCGATGGTAGGTAAGGGCACGCCTCTGGTTTTTCTTTTGCTTGTGCCCATACATTATTAAAACAACCCTCAGCGAGTATTATAATCGCATTGTTTTAAATAATCGTGTTTTAACGCAGGTTGTAGGATTGTATTTGTAAATTTATTGTGTTTGGAGCATTTATTACGCAAACTGAGGGTCAATCTCTCGCACACGTGGGAACTTATTAAGTGCCATCAATGTGCGTGACTCCAATTCATAAATTAAATACGATTTCTAATATTCCCCTTTCAGCACTCGCGGTGGAATTTTCAAGTGGAGACATGTTTCAGAAATGTTACTGCAAGGTATTAAAGCGGCAAGTAGCTGTGAAATTGAATAAGGATTAAGTCAAATTAAACCTGTAAAAAGCTGAATAATATCAAGTTAATGAAAAAAAATACAGTTGGTAAAACATATAGCGTTGTGTTATTTAGCATTTCGAACCTGTGACCTACAACTACTAATACTTTCATGTGATCCGCACAAAATGGTCATATGGCCAACTTCATTGGTACAATCAAGTGCTAGTGGTCGTTATGGTGCATTGGGTTATAAATCGTGTTAAAACTGCAATTTATATAAGATGGGCATATATTAAAAAAGGATGATTGTTGCTCAGCAACAGAACGATTTTGGTTACATTGGAATTAGAACATTTCAAAATTGATTCAGAATTAACGAGAAACTTTATCTAGTTCTAATAAAATTAAATATCTAATATGCAAATCGGTGAATTTTTCAGACAATCTATTATGGACATGTTCCACTGTTTACACCCCACCGAACTTCGATAGGATGTAAGCAAGAGTATAAGCGTAAAAAAAAAAAGTAGTGTAAAATTCGAGGCATGCTGAGGCTAGTAAACGAATATAAAACCATTATATAAGAAACAGCAAAAAACAATGAACTGGTATCAGCGAGAGTAATTGAATTTTACCAAGTGTGTTAGTATTGGTAGGAATTAACCAAGTCTCAAGGTGTAACGAGTGGAAGATCAAGGGTCGCATACATTGAATATGTATTACTATGGTCCGTGGCGTATTGTACGGGGTTGAGGCGTAAAGTACAAACTATGCTGCTGTGAAGAGGAAAAGTGTGAGTGCTGGTTGGAGTATTCAGTACTAAACTGCTTTCTGGCATTACGGAGTACCACACGATACGATTGCTCGAGTATACTCGCCCAGGATTAACATCTCTAGGCGAGCTTTCCACTATTTATTTTGCGGCAACAGTATTAACGCTATCGACTGTCTCTAAAACTACCGAATTAATTCAACCTTTACACGGAACACAGAGGACAGCGCATCTACAGTCTACACGTCACAAGAGCAGAACTAAAAACAAACGCTAAATCTACGATACTTTCATAGCCATAAAGTATGGTACAGCCGTAAGGCAACAGGCGTTACAATACTTAGTATTAAGTAACTGCCAATAGCTACATCGAGTCGTAATAATCAAATTCTAAATCAAATAACTCACGACCCAAAATGTTTCAGTAAAAGAGTTTTAATTCAGAGTTATATATTATAACTTCCTCGTACATACGTCCCCAATAAAATAAATTGCTCATCGATTATCTTTCGTTTAAATCTGCTTTCCCTTTTAAACATAAAAAGAGCAAACCTCGATTGTTTTATCAACCATGCGACGTAAAACCAATTTAACGTTAGCAAAAAAGAAAAAGGTGCCTCAAACAAACAGACTTAAGAAATTCAATAATTTAATTGAAAAATAGCATTACATGGACTAAATAGCAGATAATTGTGAGTTAGTAAAGTAATGTCCGATCGTGTGAACGTATGAATTATTGTAGGAAACACTATTAATAAAATAATAATATTCAGCGGTGTGGTATTACGCTATGTTATATCATAGATAACTGCTACGATAGAGTAACGATCAACCGAACGACACGAAAAGCAAGGGCGTTGGAGTAAAAACCGGCACGTTAAATGCAAAACACGGGGAAGCTGCTAGATGAGAAGTGGCCATACTCCAACTACAGCTAATCAACTGTCCAGTTGTAAGTAGTAGTAAACATAAAAACAGTAACTGGCGACCCTGGCAAGGTCTGCGACAAGTGGAGGGGAAGAAGCCAGGAGCTGCGCACAGTCGCGAGGTCGCTAGTCCCCTACAGTCTAGTTCTAGGAGGGTACCGCCAGCTCCTGCGCCACTCGCACTGTCGACATGGGCACTCGTGGGAGATCGTGTTACTAAAATCCAGAACAACTTAAGCAGAAAGGCAGACAAAATAAAGGTCAGCCTTATTGGTACTGTACAAACATGAACTGCGGTAAACAGCAGATTTCAACAGAATTAGTACACACAAAAACATTTTATTAAAAAGTACCCAGCAAAAATAATACCGATACCGCGTGTTCTTTAACATAAACTAAAAATGCTGTTTGTTTGTATTTTATCAATTAGTAATGTTATCAATTAACTTTTTTCTGAGTCTGGAGGAAGATATTGTTTTATGAAACTAAAAGGCAAATACATAAATATATTACAGCACTCCGAGTCAATTGAATTCATTACGTAGGTAGGGAGGGCTATGCCCCTTAGGGAGTTGTTATTTATGGCTTTGTGGTAAACCTTTCTTAATGAGAATTCCCAAGCTTTGAAACTAAATTCGGGTAATCGAGACAATGGGTTATGCTAGGAGTAACAAACGAGACGATTGAGTAGCGCATTATTCTTAAATCCTTAAGGTTCTTTTGAATACGATCCCCATTCCTAGGATCCAGCGACACCGTAAATTGTATGTTCGGTTCATAGTAGATACCAACACTATGTTAGTGCGGTTAGGTGCGAGAATATTTACGCTCAAGGTTGGAATGTACTGGAGTTCGGATATCTTCATCATAATTGTAATATTATTGCTACACTGCATGTAGGTTTTATACTATGAGATTGTTTAGAATCTAAAGTTGCATAGGGAGATATTTGTCAAAGCACCTGAAGGGTTAACTTAAATGCTGTGGAGTGTTAACTGACATTGAAAAGGAATGTCCCTAGAATCTTAAAATTAATCCCAATAACTTCATTTATATATTTGATATGCAAGTGATGTATACGACAGCCTTTGTTACCGAGTACAGCCTATTTACTCAATAAATAGGCACATCTACAAAGTATCGGATTTTGGTATTACGATTTCGGATTGCCTAACGTCTGGCAATATTAATATAACTCCGACTGCCACATTAATCAAAGGCTCTCTCGCCGCTAGCTACAAGTACAATATTCTTAACAAATATACAGATGCGAACATATTATTATTATCTTCTTCAATTCCTACTGTAAACGAGTGCAGAGGAATGATTGGGACAGAGAGTTTTACAATATGGCTGACAGTGGATATTTAACATACATCTCCCATACGGCGCAATTCGATTGCAAAACGGAAACGGTTGATACCAGAGTTACACGAATCTCAAGACTTCCAGGTAAAATTACAGAAGAATACCTGCACCCATTCATTTATTTAATTATTAAGCAGTACACCAAAAGATTTCAGTTGAGTTCACTTATCAGCGTAAGATTCATAAAATAGGAGATTTACCTTACCTACAATTAATTTAATCTATCTCTGGAATATGCCTATAATAAGTAATAGGGTATCAGATTGTTTGTAAAAGCTATTACGGTACCTAGTCATAAAATATAAATAATAACTTCCTGTCAAATTTTATTAAAAACCATAATAGAAGTTTAAAAGAAACGCCAACAAAAAACAGGAAGCAGAGCGTCTACCCCCTTTCAATTCTAGTTCTCTGTAATTCCTCATTGCTTTACAAAACCGCCTAACCGCCATAATTTAATATTAATCGTAAAGCTATATCGTGCGTGCATTTCATCCGAATATAAATTAGTGGTGATATAGAAACGTTCTACAATAATGACTTGAAAGAGCAGAATTTACGTTGCTTTTTGCCGGATTCAGATATTTAGGGAAAACAAAGTGCGAGGGCAACGGCGAAAGCGCCTCTTGTAACATCCGCAACTTCAAAAAGAAAAAACTTGTATTTTCCACCTGTATCAGGGCAACGCCTTTGACCTCTGGGGCTCTTAGTTGTGCACGAACTTCCATACTATTACGAGCATATCCTATGGAGCTTTTGAACTAATAACTCCTAATAAAATATGCATCAAAGCTTTAATTATTTAAAATGATTATAAAGACTAGTTAGTTAATTGTAGTATCAAACAAGGGCGAATTCAATAAAAGGGTAAAAATATATAAGTGTGTAATACTTCTCAACTTTACTAAAGCTGTTAAGATTTCGGAAACGGACAGCTTTGACTGACAGCCACACTTATAGTCGAGTAGGTAATATCCAAGATAAAGAACTAAAGAAAGATAGGCGACTACCAGGAAGGAATTCTTTCAATAAACAAAAGCGGTGATCATTATTAAACGCCATTTTTATCATCTCGCAGGAGTCAGGCCTGTGATGGAAAGATCGAGGGATTAATTGTGTAATTTGTGACGCGGAAAAAATGAAACGAAAGTGTTAAGATGACGGATGATGGACGATGAAAGGGTGGAGAAGGGAGAGACACGTGCGAAGGTATTATACTCCGAAAGATTGACGTTGATTGGAATGCTATTAGAAACAAACACAACCGCTTCGGACAGGCCATTTGCTAAACTGGATAATATTTTCCCTCGTACATTGTACATTTACAATATTCGGTATATAAATTAATCAACCCGGAAAAAACTCATCCGTATTGTGGGCCAGCTTTCGATCAATTTGGATTTACGGGAACTGAAATATGAATCCAAATAAATCTTCGTGTCGCGTTAAAGGTTTTCATTATTTACTGATGTACATAGAAGGGAGTCTATTGAGTAGTCATATTTTATACATTTTTTACTATTTATACTGAAGGAAAGATAAATATGTGGGAATGTACTAGGTATTCATAAAGTCGATATTGTAATTATAGCAAAACTCTGTACCATAAAATGACCAATTTAATCTTAGAACCTCTTACATAAAATATTATTTTGACTGAAAATGTCAATTTTTTTTAGCTAATTATGATTTTGTTTTAATTTTTTCGTGTTCTCAACGGGAATCGGACCCGGAACCTCCGTATCGTGAGTCCAGCGTCTTAGCCATTACGCTACGGAGGCCGCCAAGGCATTTGTAGCACTCACTTCGTAGTTATACATAACTTTAAGAAATAAGACACACTTTTGTTTTAAACTACATACATTTTATTTTTTTATACCTACCGGTTTCGGAGATAGTACTCCTTGTTTAGGGCTTTGCATGAATATTAATCTTCTGCCATTTTGCGACGTTTTTGGCGTTTATTTTTGTAAATAATACATTTTTATTTAAAAATTTCATGTGTTACTACGCTACATGCGGTGTAGCTATCTTAGATAGGATCTTACGAGTAAGTAGGTATGTGTAGTACGGATTTTATTGTATCAAAATCTTTAAAAATTCATTCATAATTCAAAAAGAAGGACCACAAAAAAGCGGAAGTGATATTCGCTTGCTGTAAACGTGATGCTAATAAAAATCAATCAGTTTTATAATGCGTTATGTTATGGTTATATTGTTTTCTATGGGTAATGCTATGCATGTGTTCTATACAATAAACACATTTTAAAAATACATAAATAATTTTTATACGTACATAATATTAGGGTGTCCCAGATTTTTCAAATTGAGTATTATTTTTAAAAAAATTGAAAAACTTTGAGGCCCTGTCGGCACGAGTTAAAATCATTGTACGCATATGAAATTTCGTATCTGAATAGGCCATAGTAATTGCAAAAAAGATAGAGGGTATGCGTTGTCAAAATCGAAAAAAAAACTTTTTGGTCATATTTGGGACAGCCTAGTACATATTATAAATTATCTATTTTTAAAAACAATTTTTTTTTCGGAAAAATCGACGTTCGTGCATGAGGTGTATGAACGTGGAAGAAACAATGGATGTGCCTACCCCTTCGGTTTGTTAGTTAGTTAAATTTTTTCAAATAAATAAAAAAATATCGCTATGTAATCATTTGGTAGGTAAGGGCACGCCCCTAGTTTTCTTTTGGCTTGTTCCATACATTATGAAAACAACCACTCAGCGAGTATTATATCGCATTGTTTTTAAATATTCGTGTTTAACGCAGGGAAGTAGGATTGTTTGGTAAATTATTGGTTGGGGCATTATTACGCAAACTGGAGGGTCAAATCTCTCGCACACGGAAATATTAAGTGCCATCAATGTGCGTGACTCCACTTCATAAATTAAATACGATTTCTAATATTCCCTTTCAGCACTCGCGGTGCGAATTTTCAGGGAGCAATGTTCAGAAATGTTACTGAGGTAATAAGCGGCAAGTAGCTGTGAAGGTGAATAAGGAATAAATCAAATTAAACCTATAAAAAGCAGCATAATATCAAGTTAATGAAAAAATACTACAGTAGGTAAAACATTTAGCGTTATTATTTTAGCCTTTCGAACCTTGTCTACCTACAACTACTACTACTTTCCCTTATCCGCACCCAATGGTGCATAGGGCACTTCATTGGTACAACAAGTGCAGTGTCTCATGATCATTTTATTATATGCGTACGTAAAATCAATTTTTAAGATGGGCAAAAATTAAAAAAGGACGATTTGCTCAGCAACAAAACTATTTTGTTTCCTTGGTATTAGACATTTCAAATTGATCAGAATTACGAGAAACTTTATCTAGTCTAATAAAATTAAATATCATAATATGCAATCGGAGAATTTTTCAGACAATATAATATGGACATGTTCCACTGTTACACCCACCAACTTCGATAGGAAGTGAAGCAAGATTATAAGCGTTAAAAACAAAAGTAGCGTAGTAAACTTCGAGCACCCTGAGGCTAGTACGAATATAAAACCATTATATAAGAACAGCAAAAAACAATGAACTGGTATCGCGAGAGTAAATGAATAATACAAGTTGTTAGTATTGGTAGGTTAACCAATCTCAAGGTGAACGAGTGGAAGATCAAGTCGCATACAATGATAATGTATTACTATGGTCTTGCGTATTGTACGGGGTAAGGAGTAAGTACGACTATGCATGTGAAGAGGAAAGTGTAGAGTGCTTGTTGGAGTATTCAGTACTAAACTGCTTCTGGGCATTACGGAGTACCACACCATACGATTGCTCGAGTATACTCGCCCGATTAACATCTCTAGACGAGCTTTCCACTATTATTTTGCGCAAACAGTATTACGCTATCGACTGTCTCAAAACTACCGATAAATTCAACCTTTACACGGAACACAGAGACAGCGCATCTACAGTCTACACGTCACCAGAGCAGAAACTTAAACAACCGCTAAATCTACGATACTTTCAAAGCCATAAATTATGTACAGCCGTAAGGCAACAGGCGTTACAATGACTTTAGTGTCAAGTACTCCAAGTGCTACATCGAGTCGTAAATAATCAAATCTAAATCAAATAACTCCACGTCCAAAACTGTTCAGTAAAAAGAGTTTAAATACAGAGATATATATAATACTTCCTAGTACTTAAGTCCCAATAAAATAAATTGCTCATCGAGTATCGATTCGTTTATCTGACTGTTCCCTTTATCAAATAAAGAGCAAACAGCGATTGTTTTATCTACCAAATGGCGGACGTAAAACCAATTATCGTTAGCAAAAAAGAAAAAGGTGCCTCAAACAAACAGACTAAAGAATATTCTAATAATTTAATTTGAAAAAGAGCATTTCATGGGACTAAATAGCAGATAATTGGTGAGGTAAAGTAAATGGCCGATCGTGTGAACGATGAATTATTGTAGGTTACCTATTAATAAATTATTATTCAGCGGTGTGGTATTACGTTATGTTACATCATAGATAACTGCTACGATAGAGTACGATCAACCGAACGACACGAAAAGCAAGGGCGTTGGAGTAAAAACCGGTCAGCCGTTAAAATGCAAAACACGGTGCAGCTGCTAGATGTGAAGTGGCCATACCAACTACAGCTAACAACTGTCCAGTTGGTAGTTGGTAGTAAACAGAAACAGTAACTGGCGACCCTGGCAAGGTCTGGCGACAAGTGGAGGGGAAGAAGCCAGGGAGCTGGCGCATAGTCGCGAGTCGCTAGTCTACAGTCTAGGTCTAGGAGGGTACCGCCAGCTCCGCGCCACTCGCACTGTCGCATGTCGCACTCGGGAGATCGTGTTACTAAATCCAGAACTACTTAAGCAGAAAGGCAGACAAAATAAAGGTCAGGCCTTATTGTACTGTTACCCCATGAACTGCGGTAAACAGCAGATTTCAACAAGAATGAGTACACACAAAACATTTTGAGTAATAGTACCCGCAAAAAGAATCCGATACCGCGGTGTTCTTTAACAGAAACTAAAAATGCTGTTTTGTTTTGTATTTTATCAATTAGTAATGTTATCATTTAACTTTTTCTGAAGGCTGGTGGAAGATATTGTTTTATGAACGAAAAGGCAAATACATAAATATATTACAGCACTCCGAGTCAATTGAATTCATTACGTAGGTAGGGAGGGTATTTATGGTTTGTGTAAACCTTTCTAATGAGAATTCCAAGCTTTGAACATAAATCCGGGTAATCGAGACCTGGGTTATGTAGGAGTACTACGAACGATTGAGTAGGTCATTATTTAAATCCTTAAGGTTCTTTTGAATACGACTCCCATTCCTAGGATCCAGCGAACCGTAAATTGTATGTTCGGTTCAGTCAATACCAACACTATGTTAGTGCGTAGGTGGAGAAATTTACGTAAGCGTTGGAATATCTTCAATAATGTATATTATTGTACATGCATGTAGCTATACTATGAGATTGTTTAGAATCAAAGTTGAATAGTGAGATATTTGTCAAGGCACCTGAAGGTTAACTTAAATGCGGCGGGTTAACGACATTGAAAAGGATGTCCCTAGAAATCTATTAACCATAACCTCATTTATATATTGAATGCAATGATGTATACAAAAGGCTTTGTTACGATACAGCTACACTAATGGCATCTACAAAGTATCGGATTTGGTATTACGTTTGGCATTGCTAACGCCGGCATATTAATATAATCCGACTGCCACATTAATCAAAGGCTCATCGCCGCTAGCTACAAGTACAATATTCGAAACAAATTACAGATCATATTATTCTTATCTTCTTCAATTCCACTGTAAACGGTGCGAGGATGAATGGGACAGAAGTTTCACAAATATTGGTGATATATAATATACACCCATACGGGCTAATACGATTGCACAACGGAACGGTTGATACAGAGTTACACGAAATCAAACTCCGGTAAAAATACAGAATACCTGCACCCTTTCATTTTATTAATTATAAAGCATTACACCAAAAGATTTCATGTGAATTCATTATCAGCGAAGATTCATAAAATAGGAGATTACCTCACAATAATTTAATATCTCTGGAAATGCTATAATAAGTAATAGGTATCGATTGTTTGTAAAGCTATTTCGGTACTTAGTCAAAAAATATAAATAATAACTTCCTGTCAAATAATATTATAATCCAATAATAGAAGTTAAAGAACGCAACAAAAAACCGGCAGAGGTCTACCCCTTTCAATTTAGTTCTTGTATTCCTCATTGTTACATAACCCTACCGACATATTTATATTATCGTAAGCTAATCGTGCGTGTTTTCATACGAATATAAATAGTGGGGATAAGAAACGTTCTACAAAATGACTTGAAAGAGCAGAATTTACGTTGCTTTTTTGCCGGATTCCGTTTAGGGAAAACAAAGGCGAGGGAAACGGCGAAAGCGCCTTGTAACAATCGAACTTCAAAAGAAAAACTTGTATTTTACAGTTATCAGGGCACGCCTTTGCCTCTGAGGGCTTAGTTTTATAAAGCCAGAAATAGACTACGGGAAAGGTTCAATTAAAAGTTTGCGATCCATTATCATCGGCGATATGACTTTGTCGGGTACAGATAAAGTCCGATAAACCGGCACAAGTGATGAGTTCACTCGGATTTCAACTATTACAACAATCAATCTGATGTCCTTTGAGGTATTGGGAAACTAATGAAACTTTAATGAAGTAGTTTGGGCTTTCTGCGCTCACAAAGGTGCGACTGGAAATACGTACATATTCATTGTGCACCAACTTCCATACTATTACGAGCATATCCTATGGAGCTTTTGAACTAATAACTCCTAATAAAATATGCATAGGTACACAAAGCTTTAATCATTTAAAATTATTATAAAGACTAGTTTGTTAATTGTAGTATCAAACAAGGGCGAATTCAATAAAAGGGTAAAAATATATAAGTGTGTAATACTTCTCAACTTTACTAAAGCAGCTTGTATTAAATTGTCATATTATACATGCAAAATCGCGAGGCTATTATCACTACTTAACATGTTCGCTAGTGTCATAAACTACTTTACAGGATAATTTATATTCATAACGCGAGACTTGTTCGGCTAATAATGCAACAAGTAAAGTGCGTAAACTATATTTACTGTTACAAATTCATTTAAAATTTGATTACGACTCCGGTGTTATAGCTCTGAGGCGTTCTGACAAGCTCGATGATCTATTATTATTGAGTCTGAGAGGCGGGGTGAGAGGGATCGAATGTATTTAAGAATTGAATATAAGAAACCTATGGCTTCGCGTGATGATTGCGGTTTTAAGAATACAAAAAAAAGCTGAGACCCGGCAACGAACAGGATGGACAGTAGGCAGTAGGCAAGTAGGATCAGAAGGCAGAAATGGTTAATAGGCAGGCTGATTGGAGGTTCCGAGTCAAATAACCAACAAAAAAAAAGTAACCGCCGCGGCGCGATGTTGATGCCAGCGCAGTTAGCGGCTAACCCGCTGCCCGTATCATACCCCTCTGGTACATCCCATAGTACTATGCCCCCCCCACGATACACATAGGAGTAGGTATATTCTTTCCATTCATATCTGCCGATATTTGAATTAAAAGCTTTTTTGTGTTCGGAAAAAACACAACTAAAAAAGAAAAAGAAAAAAAAAAAAATAAAAACAGATTAAAAAAAAAAAACAAAAAAACCTCCGCTTTGATTAATCAATCATCGCGTTGGAATTAATCGCGACGGGGTTTAAATGTTAATACCGAGGCCGGGAATAAGTAGTCGCGAAACTAACGAAAGTCGAGTGTAAGCCTATCGGGAAGACGGTGGAAGCGCGTAAGTAAGAAGGGGATAAGGGAGAAAGGCCGCCTCTCATTGACATCGTTTTCATAAGATTCTAGTACGCATTCGGAATTTCGGAACAAACTTTAAGTTATTTATTTCCGGGAAACAAGGCTAGCAACCCAGACAGCAAAAACCCAGGCACCTAACCCTAAGCAGGGAGCAAGAAGGTGTAGGTGAGGGGTTCACCAATCTACCATGCTAGAGTGCTAGACAGTAACCGTTACCGAGCGACTGAACACAAAAACAACCGCGGCGAACAAAAGCTCCCCGCACCTACGAAGAAAATAACGCCAAGAGAGCTTTTTAAAAAAAAATTTAAATAATTCCGATTTATTAATATATTTTTCGATCCATCTATTACTCCTAATACGTCTAATAATTTTATGATATAAGGTGTAAAACCGGGATGGTCCACCGGAAAGAAATAAAACGTGTAATACCCGGGTGTTTTTCCGAACAAAGCCCATAAAACCAAGAAAATCGGAAACGCGATGAGTATTCCAGTATTAACCCGACACTCACAACTGCGACAGACAACCTATAGTTAGCTAACCCCTGTACTATCATTCCCTGCCTGTAGCCATAAGAGCGATCGCGTCCTCTGGAGAAGTAGTATATAGGCACTACGACCTATCATTTTAGGGCAGCCGGTACGGGTATGTAATGAGTAAGGGCAGATGGAGCTCATTCGCGTATAATTTTTTTCCCAAGAAGGAATCGGTCCACAGCCCTCATTCTCAATGAAATGATTTCTTGGAGGAGGATGGCTACGCGTTGTGATTTTAGTGGTATTTTGGTTTGCAGGCAAACACGCCCCCTGTAACGCACTTCCCTACCCCAGACACCAATGTACGTTTTTCAAGATTTTATCGGTCAGCAATAGGATCAATTCGGGGCGCCGTAATCGGGGGGGTTGCGAGGCACGCTCTCGGCTAGGTGGTTTCGTTTGTGGGGCACGCCGCGACTCGGGTTCTGACCCGCTAAAGAAAAAAAATCGTACGCGCGACGTCCCCTATCCCCAATAACCGTCCAGCTGTACGCGAAACACTGGTTAATAACACTATAAACTTAGAAAGGAGGAGTACAAGAACCACAAAAGTACAAAAGGCACATCGTCTGCGGACTACCACGGAACCCCCCATTTGACCTACACTAGAAAACCCACCCCTAAAGGAATGCGAAGAAGATTCCCCAATAAATTTGCGCAAGATTATTATGAAAAGCTGTAACCACGCATAAAATTCCCTATCCGAGACCACCATACCACCCCCAACTAGAACTACCAATTTAATATAAGTAGTTTAACACACACGAAACGAACGAACCTCACTTGCTAAATTCGTAATCACATCTTTCGTTATATTTATCAACTTACCTATCTTTTCCAATTCAACATTGTGAAACTCTTACCCTGAAAAAAAAACAAACCTAAAACAAATATTACTATCGAATATTTTTTTTTGTTTTTTATTTTTTACATTTTTCTTTTATAATAACGCTGATACGAAATTAAGGATTACCCAGTCCGCTATCAAAAAAAAAAAAACCAACTGTTGATATGTTAAAGGTGAGAAGTGAATCTGGGAAAAAATACAACTATGTCTCACAAAGTAGGCGAAAAAATGGAAATTATGGCGAGAGTAAGCTCAGGGGGAGGGGGACTAAACCATCGCCGGGGAACTTCTATTAACTATCCGTACGCAGGGGAGGTAACACGTCGGAACTCAACATTCCTATAACTATCGGGGGTCATTACATGAAGCAAATGATTGTGCCAGAATTTAAAAATCTTTTTAATACGGGAGTATCAGTATGGAAGTGTTCGCGAAAAAGAGTCACACACTTATTTAGACAACTCTGAGGTTGATGATCGGACAATACAGGTCTTTGAATTCTAACAACAATTAAAAAGTGGGATGAGCAAAATAAAATATTGTGTTAGGACATGTCCTCTAGCCGTTTTCTCTCCGACGCTGACACTTTCTCATCCCACCGAGTGCTGCAGATTGGGAGCCCCCTACCTGCAATAAAAAAAGCAATCCATTCCATACCTACTAGAGACTCATAAAGCGCGATCATAGGTCTTACATCATCTTTCTGGGATGTGTATGTGGCCTGTTTTAACACTGGGTTAAAAAACCTGCTCATCCCCAATTGCACCACGACCCTCCTCCGTAGGTTTTCTAAATTCTTAGGCCACCACCACACCCCCCCCCCGCCTCCCCCCCCGCCTGCCTCCTCCCCCACGCCCGCCCCCCCCCGCGAAAACCCCCCCCCCCACCCGCAACCACTCTATCCCCTCCCCCCCCCCACCCCCTAACCCAACCCCGCCCACCGCCCCCCTCCCCCCCCCACCACACCCCCCCCCCCCCGCCCCCCCCCCACACCCCCCCCCCCCCCCCACACCCCCTCCGCCCCCAGCCCCCTCCCCCCCCCCCTCCCCCCCCCCCCTCCGTCTACTCCCCCGCCCACTCCCTAGCACACCCGTTCTCTCCCCCAACCCGGCGTCGGCGCTTTAATGGTTGTGCAGGCCGGAGCTTTCCCTACCAAAGTATACAAAGAAACCCTCTTTCAATATTTACCATGAGGTTGATTAAAAAATATTTTTCCTCGAAAATCCCGCGAGAAATACTAACTTTATCCTAAATTTGTTATTTATCACGGATTTTGTTGAAGGAGGTAATGTGAAAGAGGAAAGAAATGATTTTTTTAAGTGAAAAAAAAGAAAAAAGGAGTAGCGTTACTTTTAAGGAAATCGCCTGAAAAACTCAAACCGTGCTTCCCACCTTGGACTGTTTTTTTTTTTTTTTTAGTTTTGTTTGTTTCGACTTCCAGCCGGAACACGGGTCCATCTTGAAACAACGCTCACTGTGGTTATCAAACCGTTAAGCCGGGAGGGATAAAGCAGTGGAGTTAACTCCATGCACGGCTACGGAGGAGAAATCAAAAAAAATACCACCAGCCCGATCCAAATCACAGGATTCTTTACCAAAGCCACATATCACAAAAATAACGAACCGGGGGCCAATGTAGACCTTGTAGAAAAAGCGAACACGACCAAGAGAAAAAGGGGTCGGGGCCCAAAGCCGCCCTGATAAACTCACTACTCTTATCTCGACTCTCGATATATAAAACACAGCAGCTCCTACTCAGTCCAGCAAATAATCCTCAATATAATAACTTCCCTTACAGAACATACTAAATTAACCCCTAAATAACTCCACCCACCCAGCCACCATCTACATAATTTCAACAACCGCTGTAAACAAGATTAACGAGTAAAACCGGACAACACTGTTACAACAAAACAGCCCCGCTAATACACCAACCGCAATCTTCTAAGCGCGACGTCGCAAAACCAACACTGAGCTCACGGCTCGGGGATCTAATTCCCGTTATTTCGTGTTCCGTGAGCGGCTCGACGCGCGCTTTCAAAAAAAAATCCGAGAAATGAACGGGTCCATGCCGTGGGGTTCGGTGGGTGGTCTCCCCAATCCCTAGACCCAAATCGGCGGAGGTGGGGGGGGGGACCCCCCCCCCCGGCTCGCCATGATTCCTAGGCAAACGTCCGATACGCTCGGGTGCGCTCGGGTTCGCCTCGGGGCAACAACTGAAAAAGTCACGTGAATTTCCATGCCTTCAAAATTTTTCCAAACAAACAGCTGTTTTATTGGTTATAGGCCGTTTTATCAGGGGATGAATTTTTTGTGTCCTGAATTCGTTGTTTTGACCTACAAAATTTGTTGTATTTAAGTGTTACGTCTGTTGATTTGAGCAGCCATCAGAATACACATGTTTTGGAAGTAATAATCATACTTCCAATTTTGACATTTGAATAACCTCTCAAATTTACTCACTTATATATTCTTTTTTTTCCAAGTGGAATGAAGTAAGAATAATTCCGTTTTTCAGATACGATTAAAATTTTCATTTCAAAAATTTTTTAGCAGTAGAATCATTCTACTATTCTTGAATGAAATAAATCCTGGTCTTATCATTCGCGTCCTGTCATACTATGTTAGAGTGTATATTTTATTTTTTAAGTTGTTATTTAAATAAAAAAAATTCAATGATTTACAGTTCAAGTACCTTTTACATGTTTACATTTTTTCATTAAAAATTAATTAAATACCATATATTATATATATAGTATCGGAGTAAGCCATTGTCTGTGGAAAAGACAGATTTTAAATAAGTTTATTTGATAAATGTCGGCGAGGTAGAAAGAGATGGTGAGAGAGACAACAACACTTACTAGTCAAATAGGAGTCATAAAACATTTTGGGTGTGTTCAAATACTTGTACACAAATATGGATTTATCTTCCCAAGACAGGAGTAGGTATAATTTCATTTTATATCCCTACAGAGATGAAGTAAATTTTTTCAAATTTCAAATATGGATATTTCGAGCGTTTACAGGGCTTACGACGCATGAAGTTTTTTGAAGTTTGTGTGAAGGCCTTATGGGTATTAATTTATATTTAAAAAAAAAAAAAAACTTTTATATTTATAGGGTAAATATTCATTTAAAAATAAAGAAATTTCCAACAAATTTCAATATAATTTTTTGATGTTGCCAATGTAAACCCAGTACGAATTTTAATGAGCGAAGAGTAATTAAAAAAAATAATGAAAACTGAACATTTTGAAATAACTTTTATTTTGTTATTTATTCTGTAGATATGGACTTCAATTTTTTAAACATCCGAATAAGATTTTTTTTAATTACTCTCATTTTTCCTTTATAGATATTCAAGTCTCATATTAGTCAGACTTTAGAAAAACCTTCATAAATTTTAATGCGATCGTTTTAATATCTAGCTAACTTTTTACATCAGCAATTATCAAAACTGGCAATCTCCTCTGTACTTAATAAAACTCTCAAAAATAGGTACATTATGTCTTTCATTTTTACATTAATACACCTAAAGCTGGTGGTATAGACTGTAGTCTGGTCTATACCTGAAATGTGCCCTACTTTTAGAAATAGATTATCAAATAAGACAATACTAACATGCTTCTGGTAGATATTTGTAATGTGAATAAATCATTACTCTTGTGCTAAATTTCTGTAATCAAATGACTATGATTGTATGTAGAAATACTTTCTTTTGCCTATTTGGAAAACCTTTTGTGTAAAAAAAAAAAAATTGTTAAAATAATATGATATTGCCACTTACCTAGAGAATTGGTTTGTAGGTATTGTCAACTCTTTGATTAATCAGTTTTAACAAAGTCCATTTTATATTTTTAAGTATATTTATTGTAATAAAATAAAAATCTTATGTTTTAATTTTACTTGCATGCTTATTTTTATTTGAAATTATACAAAAGATTACATTTGTGCGACGGGGACTATGTTTAATATTGCTAATGCATGATTTAGAATTGTTTGAAGGGCCATAAGTAGGTGAATACGTCCATGTACAAGAGGTATCAAGTGTTTTCTGGGTTCCTGAAATGAAAAAACAAAAGATAATAAGAAAGTAAAATTTTAAGGCTTAAAAAATGCAGAAATCTTTTATCACCTAATAATATATGTAGGTAGATGTCATTGAAATATAAATGTGTTGATTGTTTCTGAATTTTGATAACATTTATCGTATTGTTGTTCAACACTGATGAAAAAGTATGGTGAAATTCTTAATTTTAAATACATGGGCTCTTCGATTCCGACAAATCTTTTTTTTAAAAGTTGGTAGTACTGTCACTGACAATATGTGTGTCAAATTTCATGTCGATATCTGCATTTTTCAATAGTTGTTTTGTGAACAGCAAAAAGTTAATTTAACAATTTTTACAATGTCCAATTTTGTAGAGCAAAGAATTTGCATTTAATTCTGTTTGCGGAATGTAATTTCTGCTGCGAAAACGTGTATTAAATCCTTTAAAACTATTCAAATTCATTCTCAACTATGCTTTTTTGATACCTTTTTAGCGCGCAGTTAAGAAGAGACATATAAAAACTTACCATTAATACCCTTACTCGCCTATAATACATGCTAATTCGTCCTGTCATTCCACTTAGGAAAGTGCAGAGGAGATGTGGCGATAGTAAACAATCTCTCGACTCAAAGTCCAAACATTTCCTTAGGATACCGGAGTAAGCCATAATGTAATTGAAAACCAATGTCCATTCATCCTGAAATAAATCAAATCCAATTATTTAAATGCAAATGAATATTTTAAGTGTTAGTTTCCTAAAAATTCAATAAGTATCAGTGTGCCTCAGATATTTTGGAAGGTTAATTCCACAGGTCTGGTTTGTGAGTTAGTAATGCACCAGAGGCCAGAATCGCAGACAAATTCACAACATCAGTAATACACAGGCAGATCTGCCAGTTATATATTATATACGCTGTCTTTTTTCTAAGCAAGGGCCATTGTAAATGTTTCATAGTAATATTTAGTATTTAGTATAATTTTCATGTAATGTTCGGTATCCAAAAAGTATTTTGCTGTTTATAATGCATTTATTGATAGAGAACTGCATTCATAACTAGAGTATTCTTAATCATTCAGTACATGAAAGCAATGTGATCAGTTTTACACTCTTCAAAAATAATAAATGTCTTTTGTAGCTAAATGCATACACCAAATGGTAAGTTGTCAAGACTTCAACACATTCAGTTGCATACCACTTTAAGTAATTTTCTATAAAATGATAGGTTAATTTGAATAACACTAAAAAATTGAGTACTTACTATAAAAGAAAAAATCAAAAGCTAAAACCGGGCACATTTAAAATTCTGTTTATCTCTGTTTCCCCCTTACTGAGATATTTATCTTACGAAATATGTTATCTTATAAAAAATGTGCTATGATCTTTTATTGACAAAAAATAAGAAAGAAAAATAATGCAATTTGAGAATCACATAATAAATTATCATAATTTCTTTATATTTCATACCTCATCTGTTAATAATTCCAAATTCACATCTTTTAAGTCTGGTAATGCCGGATAGAGACCTTTATTTACATTTTCGCTAAAAGTATTAATTATGCTGGCGAGGCGAGCTCCGTTGTATAGCACAAATGATGCACCTATAAATAGAACAAAAACATTTTAGTAGGGATACAAGACATCTTTAAATCTTTTGGCGACTTCAAAAAGGGTGGATAAAGTTAACTGGTTGATAAATACAGAAAAGAGATTTTAAAACACAAGAGATGTTACTGGATGACGCATAAATTGTCATGTCATATTTACTTCAATAGGACATCCCAGTGAGGGAATATTATCATTCTAAGTATTTAAAAAAAAATATTTTAAAAACCATGCTAAATAATAAATCAATAAACAGTTCTTTGCTTGTCCTTATCCTGTGGCTAGAACAGGCATGTAGATAGCTTGTTTTCTTCCATAATCCTATTAATCATATCCCATAATAAAGGTAATCCTATTCCCTATTCCCTGTCATCTCCCCCCTTTTCCTTTTAACCTATCCCCTATCATCCTATCCTTCCCTCATACTCTTTATTTTTATTTCTTATTATTTCTGTTTTTCTATTGAATTGTATACTTGTGAAAAAACTGAAAACTTGGTAATTGGTGTTATCATGCTTTTTTTTTGAGTATACTAGTGTTCATGAAAATCGATACTGTTGTTTTTTTCCATAAAATAAATAAATAAAAAAAAAAAAAAAAAAAAAAAAAATAAAAAAAAAAAAAAAAAAAAAAAAAAAAAAAAAAAAAAAAAAAAAAAAAAAAAAAAATAATAAAAAAAAATAAATACGAACTATCAGTTTTTAGACTTCCCAACAATTGATAATTCTATTGGACAACCTAGGTCACTTTTACTTCTATTGGACAACCTAGGTCACTTTTCATTTCTATTAGACAACCTAGGTCACTTTTATTCTATCTTATTGGACCACCTAGGTCACTTTAAAAAAATTCCTATTGGAAAACCCTAGGTCAATTTTTATGTCCAATTTATCATCATCGTTTCTGTATCACATAACTTAACCCATTTTTGACTGAATTATGATTAAAATAAAACAGAATTTTGATGTGTGTTACTTATTTTATTTTTATTCTATAAAATAGAATATACACTACCGGGAGTAAAGTCTCTCTCATCGACTGCGTGAAAAGGCCACTAAATATTATCATCATTACTAAGATATCAAAGAATAATATAATTAAGTATCTGAGGACAAGTGTAACATAAATATTGATAATATAGAAGAAATAAAAAAAACATTTTTGTTGACGGTGGCGGTGATGGTAATATGCAGGCTTTTTTTTTTTTTTTTTAATAGGGATTATAGGCTTAAATTGTTTAATTACCTTTACTAGATCCTGTTCCATTGTCTACTAAGCTGATAAAAACAGGATGACTGTGCTTTATCTGTAGCAAGTCAAACGTTACAGCTGCTTCACCAAGTTGATTTATGAACAATTTCCAGTGATCTTCATTCCTTAATAACTCTTAATCCATATTTATGTTGTGCAATTAGTTGCCATGCTTCCATTTTTCTTTTTCTGTAATTAAATATTAATAGAGTAAATTAAACATTTGATAAAAAAAAAAATCTTTTTTACATCTTTGTTATGGTCATTGAATAATCATACATAGAAATGACAACTTCCATTCCAGCTTATAAAAAAAACAGTACAAAATAATTGTACCGTAACGGTAGGAAATTGTCGAAAATTTCGATTTTATTTTGCCTTAAAAAGTTAATCTAAGCCGGTTATTTTGACGGAATTGAATGATTTCTTTCACATGAAAATTTACTCCATATTTTTCCCAACTTTTTAAGCACTGTTTTTGCAGTATCATATTACAAAAACGATAGGTGGTGTCACCCCCGGTGAACGGAGTATGGTTCGGTAACGGTATGGTTGGAACAGTATATTGAGATTTTCTTATTTCCTACCTATAACAATTATTTTTCATCAACAAATTGTAGACATACACACAATAATATCATCCATTAATAATAATAATAATACACCTTTATTAGCCATTTACACATAATATGTGACCAAAAGAGGGACTTATGGCTTTTAGCCATTTCTTTTCCAGTCAACCTTACAAAAGAAAATAATAAAAACCAAAAGAGAAAGTCAAGAACGGTGAAATAATAATATAAAGTAAAGTAATAAGTAACAGCTTGATTACATAGTGGATTTTATTTTGATTTCCTAGATTGTAATGCAAAGTCATGGCTATGAATTATTCTAAATAAAGAATATGTTGTATAAATGTAAGAAATTATTATTTTTTCCAAAAGGTATCATTCAAATATATGGATCATCACGTTCTTGCTTCTCCATTACGTTGGAGCACATAGTTACATACTTTGCCAATGAGTGGCCAATTTAGAAGATCGTAAATATTAAATTAAGAAAGTGCGTAACAGAAAACTTTTTACCTACTCCAAGTATTCCTCTGGTGAAACCTTATTCTCTTTAAGCCCAGTTTTAACATTCAAAACTGCGGCACATAAAACATTTATGCTATTCTCATAATTGAATGTCTGAGAAGGAATTTTTCCTAGTAAAATGCACATGTTTGTAGTTCTTTTCAGACGAATCCTTATTTACAAAGTACGTCTCCCCATTCAATTGAAGCAGATTTTTTTTTTTTTTTTTTTTTCAAAAAACAACCAACTAATAATTCGGTCAAGGCGCTTTGAGCTGACGTCAGACTCCAAATTATTCTTGTTTTGTCATTCTTACTAGTTTTGGTGATATCCTCATTGGATTCAGTACAAGTAGACAAATTTTCTAAACACAACCTAATTGTTTGATTTTCCTATTCAAAGAACATGTGTATTCTCCCATTTCTTAGTTCGCATTTTTTTTTTTGCAATTTCAGAGGCCATGCGTCACTATCCAGAAAACAAATCTATCACAAGCTTCATTTACAGTAGAAAATGTATTTTTTTTCCATAAGCATAATCAAAAATAGTTTCAAGTGATACAGATTTATCACCTTGTGTAATATATTTCTTCCATGGGTTTATCGAGAAGGGAAAACTATATGCTCCATATTTACTCAAGTGATCAGTGTGCTTTTTTAATAAAGCTCTAGAGACATCACTGCTGTTTTTTGATAAATAGACAAACACTATATTGTCAAAACTATCGTGGAAATCCATAACGATCTCGGGATTAGAAAAAAAAACGTCAATAACCAAGTTTTATTTCTATTTCAAAAATATATTGGTTTGAGTTTTAGTAACCAAAAACAAACCCATGCTAGAATTTTATGACACTGTTCATCGTTCATGTAAGTCAAGTGTCAATGTCAGTGTCAATTATGTTGTTTTGCCAGTAGTATTTTTCTTTTTTTTCTTTTCAAATTTCAAATTCACTGATTATCTGTTTTGATAATATTCAAAAAAAACAGATCTATCCAGCACAAAAATTTGTATTCAAGCTTTTCATAAGTTATAGTCATATTTTAGCACTGACTGTCCACACATCGGCATTTATTTATTGGGGCGTACAAAATTTTATTTTTATTTTTAACCCAATATGAATTTTTCATTATATATCGGTGGGAAAATAATTGCTTTTATGTCAAACACCCAAGTATATTGGAGTTGTCAATTTTATTCAATTGTCAAATTTTACGATTGCTGAGTGGCAGTTTGCGAACGACGTGTAATGCTGTTGCGGTAAGCCGTGAAGCGAAATCTGATGAAAAGAAAATTTAAATAGTTGAAAAGCTTTGCTAAAAATTCCAAAATGAAGTTAATAGTACTTTTGGTGGTTTGTGTAATTTCGTTCGTAAATGGTCAGTTGTTAGGAAGGGCTTTAACTGTGTGGTAAAAGGAAAAAATTGCTACACAATATCACCGGAGTCAATAGAGAATCCACCAAGAGCGAAATATCGAAAAGTTACCGTCAGCTTGCAAGAAAATTCCACCCTGATCTTCAAAAAACCCCAGAGGGTAAGCTTGAAGCTGAAGAACAGTTTAAGATTATTGCCACAGCCTATGAGATACTCAAAGATGAAGAAGAACGAACTGACTACAATTACATGTTGGACAATCCTTTGGAATACTACTCCCATTATTACAGATATTTACAGGAGAAGAGTTGCACCCAGAATAGAGATGTGCGACTTGTGATAGCAGATAACCATTTCTATAATTTTCCTTAATACAATATTACAGCGCTTGGCAGAGGTATGAATCTGCAAAAAAGTATTTCATGACCGAACCTAAGTATAGAAACCAAGCTTTGGAGCTAATCAAAGATGAAATAAAAGAAATTCAACCTAAAAAAAGAGATTCTAAAAAAAACAAGTCTGAGCAGAGAGAAGAAACTGAAAGACTGAATTCCGTAAAGTCATAGGAAGACAAGATGGCAATATTTCAAGGGTCATACGCTAAAAACCTAGCTGGAAGTGAATGTACTTTGGGGCACAACTAATGTTCCTTCCTTACACTAACATCTCGCTCTATAACGTTATTTTGGTTACTGCAAGTGGATTTGGAACTACAAACATATTGATGAAGCCATAAGGGGAAGAAGAAAAACCATTTTTTACATCATCAGGAAAGAAAGAATCACAGCATGGGAGTACAACCAGTTCAACGCTCTCGATGAAACAAAGCCAAACGGGAAAAGTTAAATGAGGAACTTTGGATAAAAGAAAACATTTTGGAGTGGAAAGAAGAACAGGATGAAATTACGAAGAAGTCTTTAGCGGAAAATAGCAAGAATAAACAGTACAGAAGATATATGAAGAATCATGGTCCTGGAAGAATGACATTTGACGATTCATGATGAACCAACATTCAGTTAAATTTCCTATGCTAAGAGAAAGACTGCATATCTCCCTTTTACTAATTATTTTTGTTATTGATATATTTCTCATCTTAATCCTTGTTATTTATTCATTAAGCTGTGCATTTCGTTAATACTTCTTGTCCTTCCATACTTATTTTTATTGGAACAAGTGTTATAAAATTCTAAATCCATAAAGTGTATTCCTAGTTGACATGACAAACTGAATGGTTTATGTTTAACTCAGAAAATTATTATGAGGCATTTAATTCTAATTTTTAAATGGAAAGTCGGTTGGGGATTATCTTCTTGAATTTTTTTTTATATTTTTTAAATCACACATGTGTTTCTTCACCACATCATAATAATTGTACTTAATAATTAATATCAAATTAATCGGTGGAAAAAAGTAAGTTGTTATTAATCATGTGTGTGTAATATAAAATTTCCAAGTTGAGTGTAAATAGTGAAAATGTATTGGTCATTCGTGTAGATAACTTATAGAAGTAGAATGAAACATTATTTGTACAAATCTGATCGTGTAAATAAGTGTGTGAAATGCGAAATATTTACATCCATTTATATAAGTTTTGAATATTGACAATAAATCTCTAAATACATTTAATTTATTAGAATAACAATTTTTCGAGTAATTTATTTTTTGCCCACCCTAATTTGAAAAGAATAAGAAAATACAACATTTTATAATGTTGAATTGACTTTATGGCATCGAAGATTTAGAAAGTTGAGTATGTATCTATCGACGCTGCAGATCTATGAGTAAAAGGTGAACCAATTAATCAAAGGAGAACACAAGTAAATAGAGTGATAGTAATAAAGTAATAAATAAAAACAAAGAAAACAATTCATAAAAAGTACAAGTAAAATGTATTAACATGTTTGATTAAGCTTATTGAGATAAAAGAAATTCACTAAAGTAGTACTCGTTTTATATATACAGTATAATAATTGAAATGAATATAAAAAAAATTATTATTGCGATTTTGCACAAGAGTATGTGAATATACAACATTATAACGTCGTTGCGCCTGCAAATTCTGTTTTGTAAATAAATACAATTTTTCAGAAAACGGAAAAAACACCTTTAATTTGATATACAAAAAACAGAACTAAGTGATTTAAAAAATTTAACTTTAAACTGAAAAAACATGTTTATTTTAAATGAAAATGATAAATCACTATTATTTTGCTTACTTTATTATTGCTTATCTAGTAGCAAGTTTTATTATTTAACTAACCTTATTTATTTATATGTTTACTTTAGCTTAATCCAAGCACAAGAGCTGGTTTTTTTAATTGGTGAGGTATAGTGTTAAATGTTAATTGTACCTATAATTATTGTTTTTGTAATAAACAATAATAAAAAAAAAAATAATATATAAAAAAATTGTAAACAATAGAATATTAAATAAAACCATATTTCCAAAAAAAAAAATGCAGATTTTGCAGGCACAACGACGTTTTGTTGACTGTTCATCGTATTATTTTATTTATGGCACTACCTATTGATATAAACGTTCTGAAAGGATGCTCAATGATCATGCATATCATAGCATATTCAGTAATTTTTTGAGTAGGTTTGTATTATTTTATTTAAAAAAACACTGAATAATTACAATTGTCCTGAGGATTGTCTCCCAACAATTTGAAATCTTTGATTCTTAAAATTATTGGATTCGCAAAATACAAAAAAAAAATGTTGTGATACTTTCACTCTTGGGCCCATTCATTAGAATTTTTTTAAATGGTACTGTTAAATTCTCTGTGTATTTTTTCGTTCCTATTGATGACATTGAGTATTGACTTAAAAAAATATACTGATATAGTTCGCGTCATGTAAAAAGACGCTGGCGGTCAAGTTGCGCACTGGCGAATTAAGCGATTGATCGCCCCTATTTGCGACGCGGGGTGGGCGGGTCACTTGCGCAGATCCACCCCCTCCACTTTCCTCCAGCTTCTTTTTACTTGACGCGACCTATAACAGGGAGTCAACAAAAAAATAGATTTAGGGTTACAATTTTTCTTTGCTGTCCAGGGAGCTAAAACAGCCAATTTTATGTTAATAGGATTGGCAAACTAAAATGAGAATGTTTTAAATGTGGAGGTACTCATTCCATCTGTTAAAATAGAGTTTGGATAGAAACAGTAAAATATATGTACTATGGTATATTTTCAACATGCAAAAAAATGTTATATAAGCAGAATACCCCTACGTAGTGAAGATATTCTGACCAAATAACAACCTTATTTGTTCAGCAGGTACATTTTATACAAACAATTATTTACAGTCACCGAAGGTTAATTTTTAACCCATTTGTACTGGAGTTTTTCCAAGATGATAATATCGTGAGTTTAGCGCCACATGTTATTAAGTGACTTTTCGGGTAAAAACGAATACAAAGTGCCTTCGCTGGGGTCTGCCGGATATGGAACTTCGGAAATGTGTTTTCGTTAATAATAATTGTTGTAACAAAGAATTTTATTTTATAACCTTTGATTAATGACTGGGAATTGTAAATAAAACAAATGTAAATTGTACATAAAATTCGTAAAATTTAATATCCACAAACCTCAATGCATAATGTTAGCTGAAAAAATAGTTGAATGAAAAGTAACAATGGCTTTGCATTTAGTCTTTTGTTTTGACGACTTAATAGATTAATAATTAAAAATCTGAATTATTATTAGAAAAGTTACATAACACACAGTTTTACATTGGGTAAATGGGTTTATAGGTTGCATAATTGCTTAATGCACAGTTCTCTTAATAACAAACGAAAAATCATATTAAGATTACCTTTCATCACCTAGTAATTTGTCTGCCTATACTATACTCTGTTCACAGACTCAAGAACACCGCTGTCTCCCTCTTTCCTCCGTCCGAGGCGATGCAACGAAGTGAGTATGAGAGAGGGAGACAGCGTTGTTCTTGACTCTGTGAACAGAGTATAGTAGCGCGCAGAAGTAACTAAACTTAAATTTAGTTTTTATTTTTAAACCCTCATATTGCGTCCTAGGTTGCCTATATGGACAAGCTGACAACTGAGTTTGGGAAATAATCAAAACGTTTTATGTCATGGGATGACTGTTTTGCAGAAAAAAAAAATACATTAGGTTTTCTCGGCGCGTCCCGGTCGTAAAATTAACAATTTTTACAGTTTGCGTCAACCCATGATTTCAAACCGGTTTTTTTAATTTAATGACTTTTTGCGATACACCGACGATATTTCAGTATTAATTTATTATCTCTAAAATATGTAAAACGCCACACCACTCTGTCCTGGCACACTTCCTTTGCTTCCTCCTCATTCATACATCTTCTCATGCTCACACGTCGATTATTCCGACTTTGGCAGAGTGGTATGGCGTTCTATCTTCTCTGCATACCCTTTCGGAGAAATGATGTGATGGTTAGTTTAATTTTAGTAAATATGTAGAAAACAGCATCATAATGTCAAAATTGTATGGCTTAAAATTTCTTAAAAATATATTTTTTCATTTAGTGAAAAACTTCCAGTTTACATTAACTTGATATTTCTGTTATTATAATTCATTATTAATCTATAAATATTTTTACTTTGCAATTTGTAATACTCAGGTTTTGTTTCATCAAACAGCCAATCCAAAGTTTGCAATTAAAAAAAAAAAGCTACCACTGGGTTTCGACTCGAAAGATTGGTAACTTATCACATTATGCTACATTATTTTGTGCAATAAAAACTAAAAACACAAATGGTAATAAAATCACACGTATAGTATAAAATCATTCCACGTGGAAATCAATTACAATTGTGCAATTTTGTTATGCCATTTGTTTTACCAATTTATAAAGCAAATATCACAGTTGTTCGCTGATATCTTACCTTGATTAACAACTGTACAAAGAATAACCTTTTCTAGAAGAGTAACAAATCACCAAAGCAAAAATTACATACATTTTTTCTATTATATGACAACATTTTACCATTATTGGCAACCATTCTGCAGCCAATCAGAACGAGCTGGATGTTTGCCATGTTGCCTGGAGCATTGGGGACAATCCTGTTGTCCTAAACGTAACAGTCATATTTGCATTAGTTAAGAAATTACAATAAAAATGTGTTATGTTAATTTAATAATTTTTAAGCAGTCCACCTCGCAGTGTGGTGTATAGCACGCTGGGCTACCATGCATTACGTGGCGGGTTAAATACCTGACAGGGTCAATATGAAATATTTATTTGAATGTGATTTTCACATAAAAATATTTCACCTTTCACTGGTGCTGAAAATTATAACCATAACTCAAAAGGGAATGATATAACAAAACAATTTAAATCAATTCATACCTGTAAAAAAAGAGTCCCTAAATAAGACTATCTATGGACAGATTTCAGCAACACCACCGGGTTTCTAGTTCCAGAATATCACATAGTATAATTTACATTCGTTTTTTAAGTCAGTTGGGTAGATTAAAAACAATTTGTAAAATATACACATAATTTATTGAATGCCATACTTTTTATCATTTATAAAATCTTTAAAAATATAAAAATGTAATATGTACACATAATATTATTATAATGTAAAAGTAAGTGCATAATATTTTGTACTTTCTTTTAACTGCATTATAATCGCCACACCTTTATAAACCGTAGGGTAAATATTGCTATTTGTATTTCAGAAAAAAGGAATAAGTATTTTAATATGATTGAATATGTTTTTGCATAATTGTAGAAAGAAATCATGGCCTAAAAATATAAGTAGCAATTAGGTTTGGTGTTGTATAATGCATTCACTATTTTGCTACTTGAGAAATCTATATTTTAGTCAAGGATCTTTAAAGATATAGGGATATGGCACTAGCATATTATGGTACGAGTGCCAACTTTCTCGAGAAGCTGGTATATTCCAACCAATCAAATCATTAATTTTTTTAGTGCCACAAATATAGGATGTGTCGTCATTGCGAAAAGGGCTCTTGTTTTTGTTGTTCATACAAATAAATAAAAAATGACCGCTGTACTTTAATTTTACATTTTTAAATTTATTTACACCCCCATTCCGAGTTTTTTCACGATAGGTTTATGCGGTGACTTGGTATGGTGTTATTGAGTGCTTTTTTTTCACCAAAAATGTTTTTTGTGCAAAATATTTGCTTAAACATCACACTCATTTTTCTCCATAAAAGTAAAATTAACCATGGAGTTATGATATTAGGTACAGAAATATTTTGGATAAAAATTTAAAGGAATCAGTAATCTTAGAGAGATCCCAATATTTAAAGCTTTACACAGATTTTAATAAGTACTACTGTGTTGTACCAATTTTATTCGGCCTTACTCTTTTTTAGTTTGAGTTTGGGAGGCAGATTCGTTGCCAGATAGGAAAGAAAATGTCCCTTCTTTATCTAAATTTATTTTTGTACGTGGTAAAAAGAAACTAATCCATCTGAGGTTCTTGAATGTTGAATGCTCTTACAGCATCCTGAAATAAAATGAAAGCAACCACTAAAAAACAATCCAGTATTATAAAATTATTTTTTAGTAAACAACATCTACATATTGTTTTAATAGTATTAAAGAGAAACTGAGCGCAGCTAGGAGTAAAATAATATTTTCAAAATATCCACATACCTGCCAATCTTTCACATCTAAAGATATAATAAATTGATTGTTTTCTCCTTGTTCGTTGCTATTATCTCTTTCTCTATCTTGTTTAGAAACAGGAGCTAAGTATGGTAATTTTGTGTTTTCATCTGAAACAAACAGGGAATAATATTAAGCAAAAATAAAGAAATAATTCTCTGGCTGAACGAGTAGCGAATTTTCAATACACCTAAACATACAGGTGTATAACATTATATTTAAAATTTAAAGGGGTATGCAACATGAGTAATGCAACAGGAAACTTGGAACATCGAAAATGTAATAATTGACATCTTTAGCCCCTTAAAGTACTTGAAATGTATGAAATTTCTGAAACATGCAGGTAAAAAATATTACCTACAATACTGAGATGTATCAAATATTTATTTTTCGGTTAAAAAGGTTTGATTAAAGATTAGCAAAAATGCCACCGTATATTTTGATTATTTACAAAGATACTAGTGAGATTATGCAACGCAGGTTATCACCACAAGGCCAGGGTTGCTTGAATATATTTCAACGGATGCACTCCACCAAGCATAGTATTAAAGAAAGCATGCTTATACATTTATCAAAATATTAATAATTTTGAATTTTCTTCTCATACACTCAGAGGCGATTTTTCTTAGGCCTTGATTTTGTTACCCTCTGTTATAGGGAATAATATCCGCCCTGTTGAGGTGGTTTATAAAAGAAAAAAATGTTGATTACTTACCTATTTGTATAGAAACTAAACCATCTCTTACTAAAAACGAAATATGATAAATATTTTCTATCGTCTTGGAAAAACTGTTTGGATTCAGCACTAGTTCAAAGTAACTCATTGGTTGATTGTTATTGGCTTTGTATTGTCGGATGATGAACTTTTTGATTTTGTTAACGGCTGCCGAAGCTTCTTCAACTTTTTCCGTTTCGTTGAGGCTTTCCGGTTCCCGCGTTGGGTGCCTCCGCTGGCGTTCCACCTGTCTCCGCTGCCTTTCGGGGCGCTCGGCTGGAGGACCGGGGAGGAAGGAGCCCCCGAGATACATCATACTTCTTAGTTGCTTGGGTATACAGATTGATGAAAAAAATTGAGGGGTCGATTTCTGGAAAAATAATCTTGTGTAATGTAACAATATATTGAATGTAACAATATGATGAAGGCATTATGTAGCATATTTTCAATCATCTACTTTTTCACACGGGCGTAGCTGAAGGATTTATGTACTGCTTTATCGATAATTGAATCCAAACATAGCATATTTTAATAAGTAGCAGAAGCCTACTAAAAAGTTAAAGTCATAAAATTACATTTTATGAAAATTGTACTAAGTTTTAAAATGAAATATCTGAGCTTTTTTTTTGCTACATAACACCTTTATCTACAAATGTTTTTAATTTTTAAAACGTTTCACCTATATTTTAAAAGTAATTTGTAGGGAAAAAACAAAGGTAGCAAATACGGGATAATAATGATGTCATTATTATCCCGTATTTAGAAATTAGTTCAAACCAGCACTGCAATTACCAACGTATCCACATCGCATTTGTGACGTGTATATGATTGTAATAAAAAAATACTTCAATAATAAACTAACTTCCATCATATACCCATCATAACTGTGATATATCTACATGTAAATATGTTGGCGTTCAGTTAATTGAATACTAAATATATGTAATATTTACAAGTATAACACTAGTACCAATATTCAAGCTACTGGTGTTACTATTTAAGAATAAAACCAGTATAGTTACAATGAGTTCAGCCAGTTCATTAGGGTCATAAACATTGACATTTCCACTGAATCCATCAGCCAGCTTGTTCATCACATTGGAGGATGCCAGCAGTACCCGAGAGTCCAGGAGACCTTCCCCAGGATGGTCAACTCTCTCCTGAAGGGGTCCATCTCGCAGAAGCTGCTCCGCCTCCTCTATTACATTAGTTGCCTTGGCTATTGTCTCAGCATGATTTATACCGGTGTCATCTAAATGAAAAGAAATATCACGATATTTATAAGAAGAAAACCTGTTACAGTGTTGTGTTTTCTTTGGAGTAAAGCACAATAATGAATGTTCGTAGAGGATGGCAAACCTAGTTTCTTGATGTTTTCCAATAGTTTTCGGTATCGCAATTTTCTTTTGTAACTTCCTAAGCTGGTGGTCTCGCGTCTGGACATTTTTGTTTGGAAAATATTGAAGTGATTTAAAGGTTATAATCTGAGTAGTAAAAACAGAAAGTAGGAAGCCGCAAATTTTTTTACGAATTCAACAAACTCACAAACTGCAATTATTTTTGCCGCGCTTCCAAATTAAAGAAACGTCATTATTAGAATAGTCTATGGCACAGATTATATACTGTCTATGGCATGCATTACGGCATAGACAAAAGAGTTGTGAAGATCGCAAATCGCAATCCTAGTAGTTAGGTACCTATTATCCTTGGAGGAATCACTAAAAATGTATAAATCAATAATAAAAAGTATTTTATTTTTGGAGGAATCACTAATATATATAATTATATTTATCATAATCAAAATACACCATAGGCAAGAACTAGAAACTTCGCGTTGAATAAGGGGCGATAATTGTTAATTTAGATAATCAATAAAATCATTGAATAAAATAGATTTCAAGCTTTTAAAAAAGCCGAAAATCGCCCTTAATTTTTATAAATAGATAAGGAGGTACATACGAAAAATAATTTCATATTAGGTGTATGAGGTAGATCTAGGTCAAAGAATATAGAACAAAGAGAAGCGCCATTAGGCCACTGCCCATACTATAACTTGGTGCCATAAAAAAAATCTATGTTCGCATGGCAACCGTTGCAGCGTTGCTAGGTTACTATAAAAACGTAGTGTTTTGTCAAACTGTCATTTTCAGACTGAAATGTTCATACAATAAAGGAAT
>JAGVSP010005188.1:0-11609 GCA_022494985.1 Micrasema minimum
ATTTTCAATCTTTCGGCAACCAACTTTAACAAACCCCTGCAAAAAGCAACAAATATTGTAAATTGTACCAGTAAATTTATTCAGTCTAAGTGGCGCGAAAAGCTCCTCTAAACGAAGGAGGCCACCACGCGCCCCCTCTCGCTCGCACTCACCGGTGGGAGGTTATCTCCCCCATTAGTACGAGGGAGACAGCTGTATTTTCGTTAGTAAGTGGCGGGCGGTAAAGTTTCCACTTGGAATGTTTTCCCTTGAAAATGGCTGTTTGCGTTGCTTATTGAGAGGGGCGCTAAACATTTTCCTGTTAAAAACAACAACAAAATAAGTTTTCAGTAAGGTCACCTAGATAGATACCTAACTAACTAATTAACTGACCTTGCTTTTTAAGGTAAGAACAGCCCCCTCTTAACCCGTCCTTTCTGGTAATAGCGTTATGGTTAGTTAGTTTGTTGGTTGATTCTATAGCTTTTATTGACATGTAGTATCCAGTAATCTGTTTTCAAAATAAGTATATACATGGAGTAACAAAACTCGTAGTAGGTACAATCGGAAAATCGGTGAATCTACATCATATTTGAAGTCGAACATGTAATGACTTTTAAATCGTAGCTTGAAAAAAAAAAATCTTCTCGTAAAAGCTATCGTAAGTACCCGCAGATTAAGTAAAATTGCACAAATCTTATAAGAATTCGGTTTTCGCTATTGTTTTCCTTATTTTTAGTATTAATTGGAATAAATAAATTATATTTTATATCAATTTGTAAAAATTTCTTCTTCTAACTCAATTTTTTCGAAAACTTTTAATAAAATAAAAATAAAAAAATCTACAAAATCGACTCAAATATATGATGTAGATTCACCGGTTTCCCGCTTGTACTTCGAGTTATACGGTGTAAACATATAACGTAAGGTTTTGTACAAGAAAAGATTATACTAACTTAATTAAACTTAATAATTTTAGAAAAGTATTTATTTTCATGAATACCAAATATAATTTTAAAAAATCAAAAACAGATGTCAGCTATTATAATTTTTATACCCTTCATATAATTTTCAAAAAGCGGGCGTGAATATTCAAATTTTAACATATCCCATTCATAAAAATTAAAATATTATGTAAAAAATGTCCAAAAAAACAACACACTCACTCGTAAATATGTACAAAATGTTGCCATAGAAATGTTTTTATTAATATTGGGGATATATTTTCTTATTTTTTAATTAAGATATTTGAATTAAAACAATGTTTTAATTATGTTAGCCATATAAATAAACGAATTATTTATTCGTTTACGTCATTGTGTATGTAAATTATTTTAGAGGCTTATGATAGACGATTTAGGGTTGCTTTTACCAAGACGTAACTATTAAAAATGTATAGGTATGTACTTGTTTTTTAAATCGATAAAACACAATTACCTAGTACATACTTATGCGCACTTTACATGGGTCAGAAAACCCTACAGTTTCTTGTCCAGATTTTTGTACAGAAAACTGTTCAGTCTGTCAAATGTATATTTTTAAGAGCGATTGTAAGTTTACCAAACGGGGTAGCCAAACGTCGCGTCGCGTCGCGCCGCCCCGCCCTTAATTGTTTGTATTACACGGGACAGTTTGCAAACTGGATAAGAAGTTGTGTAATTTTCTGACCCATGTAAAGTGCGCATTACCTTAGATTTTCAATAGGTCCCTTGTTATCCATTAATTTTCGTTTTTGTTAAGGTTTGTAATTATTACATATCCTTGATAGTGTTTTATCATCAGTGGGTACGGGTAGATACGTGAAGGTAAGGTGATCAATCATACGTATCAGATGGAAAATTAAGAAAACTTATTTCAAATCGTTATTTAATGATAACTCACTGAAAATAAGATTATAATGATGATGCTAAAGTAAAATCATAGCTTAATTACTTACTGACATATTATAATAGGTATTTGGGTACTACCTTTTTATAATCCTTTTTACAAAGTATCATCATCATCATCATACCATATCCGCTCCCTATGTGGAGCATATGGAATCCACAAACATTATAAAATATAAAAAATATATAAAAAACACTGAAGAAGTTAATACCATAATTAAAAAAATGCTTTTATAATGGGATATTTCATAAAATAATTATATAAAGTAGCAGAACCTGGTACCTACCTAACTAGTTGAATTATAGGTTACTAATTGAAAATACTAATAAACTATTTTTTTTTCATGATCAAAAAACATTAAAACACTAGTGATTCCAATAACGATGTTAAATTGATAAATGTATATATTTTTTATTGTTTATTATTGCATTAATTTAGTTCTATATAAATTTACATAGGCTAATTATTTTGATTACACTTAACTATCTGTCTATCTGCTTGTCGATCAAATGTTTATCATCCCTGATTGTAGATTTAGGATATTGATGTTTTCGTACCGGATGCACACCATTGGATCAAATCTATCAGGGGTGGTCAAACAACAGGCTAGGGGAAGATACACGAATCAAAGTGGGGGGAACGTTCGGGCTATATACATGGGGAGGGAATTCAAAACTGGTTGAACCACCCCCCTGAGATTATACGCACATTAAATTATTATTACTGCATTGGGGTTGCTTGGTATTCAAGATAAATTTATTTTATTGTACCGGGTTTCTGAAGCAATTGAGTGTGAATTTGAATAATGATCGTTCTATCGCATGATTATTCTGATTATATTGTATTGTAATGTTAATTTTATGAAATATAAACTATTTGTTTAACGGGAATCCTGTCAATGATTGTTGTTTGCTGAAATATTTATTATTTTTTGTTTTTATTAAAACAAAAATATGCCCAACGGCGGACTTTGTGGCTCAATGGCTAATCGTGTAGGGTTTCAAATCTAAATTCAATTTCACACAAATAAACTTAAAAATTAATTCATACAAAAAAATGTTTTGTGGCGTCATACCTTTCTATGACGTCTGTCTTATGACCTATTGGTATGTAGTTTGGATTTTTAAAAATGTAGGTAGATATCCACTCGTTAAAATCTTTATCCTACCTACAAAAAAGTACCTTACGTTTTTTCCTAGTTTACTAAATTAGTAATAAAAAACATCATAATACCATATCCGCTCCCTATGTGGAGCATATGGAATCCACAACACAATAAAAAACACCAAATACAAAATTTCCTACCGCACCTACTTTGCTTACTTGCTTTCTCTAATCCACGCCTAGTGAAGCACAGGGCACTGCATTGGTACAACACGTGCAGTGACATGAGAGCAAAAATTATCAGTCTTACGCTTCAGTGCTAGTCAAAAAGTGATCATATAGGTATTATGAAAAATTTATGAAAAATTATATTTAAATTACTTACCTACTTTACTTGGCTAAAAAAAATCAAAGTATTTTTCGTAATCATTCCATGGGATTGGTACCTATGAGGTGCAGTTCATACACTCACACATTTTGGGCGTTACAATAAACAAAATACATAAACTAAGTATCTACCTAGGGAAAAATCTCAATAAGGAATAAATTAGTCTAAATCCCACAACAGCGGAATTATTCTCATTTCTATAATAATTTAATTACTAAAAACACAAAAAAGAAAAGTGAGGCAGTCCTTACATGGTGTTTTCAATTTTTATTGTCATGATATTCCTGTCAGTTCCCAGAATACGTTGATATTTATATCGCCGGCGTATCCAATAATGCGTGAATTTAGTCACATATCCGAATTTATATTCAGTTATTGCAATTCAATGGATATTTTGCTGCATAATAAAAATGTTAGCATTGCGCATTTCACATGCCATTTAGCTCCTGATAAATTGCACCCGGTATTGAGGGAATCTAGTCCTTAAGCCTTTTGCCCACGGGTCATTTTTATTTGCAGGCAGTGCTTTTTGCAACGGTTTTGTTTCACTGGCGGGAAAACTGGATTCAAAATGGCGACCTGGGAATGCAATGCTGCGGCTCTCAAAGTTGTGTTATTTTACAAAAAAATAAATTATTGTTTATATACTTACTGATAAGTGTTTAAACTCATCAATTTATTTACTTATATGCGTTTTTTATCTTATTTAAACATGTATTTACATAGGCCAGAAAAAAAAAATTGGGATAAAATCAGACAGCAAGGAAATCTACCAACCTAACTTACTAAACAGATATTCTAGTTGATTTGAAAAATTAGATGTCTTTACGCTAAAATAATCTAGACTGTTGAGCATTCACAACCCTCATCATACTAGGGAAAATAAATGATTATTATTTAATAATAATTTATTATTTAATATTAGGCGAGCAGCTTAAAGCTGATATGCCTAAATCGGACAGTTAGTTAGGTTTAAACTTGTACAGTCCATTCTTAAACCCGTTCACACTATTCGCAATGACCAGCTCCTGCGGTAGCCTGTTCCAGCTATTTACCACCCTGTTGCTCAGGAAATGCTTTCTATTAAATTATTCGCGAAATGAAAATAATTATTAAATGTATTTTATTTTCTCACAATAAACAATAAAATCAGTGCAGCGCAGAATTAAAAAAAACAAAATGAAATCAAACCCCCTCTATGGGACAAAATAATTGTAACAATGAGTCCTTCATAAGTTTAAGAATCATTCAGGATGACAAATTTGTCAAACCTATAAATTTAATTTCATTAAGTAGGTACCTATTTATTTATTCAGCATTTGTTTTTTATAGTGAAACGTTATATTTTCAAAATCAAAACGTATTGTACTATTTATAAGTAAACCTGATGATGTAAATCTGTTGTGTATTGAAACAATTGATTAACCCGTGTGGTAACCGAAAAACAAAATGCTTTGATTTAAAATTTAATTTAACATTTCCATAAATATACTGTTAAGGCAGAAAGTTTGAGAAGCAGTGCATTTATGTTGCACACATTGTTAGTACCACCAAGTACATTGGTAGGTACCCACAGACGCGCAAATAAAGTCTCGTAAAATTCCGCAGTAAAAAATGTTTTTTCCACAAACAAACCTGAGTGTTGTAAAACTGAGTCCACTGTTTTGTTTTATGCCCAAAAAAATTATCATACATTATTTTAGTGTTAAAATATAACTTGTATTGTGTTAATTGAGTGTTACCATTTAGTAAATTAAATTTAAACGCATTGCAATTAAAGTCAGCATGTAGTACATACGTATGCAAAAACTTTTTTATCTTCTAATGCACGCACGTGGATATACGACTTTTTACATGCCCGTAAGGATGAAGCAGAGATGTCTTTCTCGGCCTTCACGACTCTGTCCTGGCATACTTATATTTGCTTAGCCACATTCTTTCATCATCCATTCTTCTACATGACCGCACCAACGTAAAAGACCTTTCTTAATTTACATGCTTATCTCGGCCCTTGCATTCTGCTCTAATCATGCCATGTCTTTGCACCGGCCTTACTCGACTTTTACATCCACACACAGTCGCCTGAGAGAATCAATATTTTTTTAAGATGCATTTTTTTAAATGCACATCCAAAAAATCTCAATATTTTGTTTTTGTTATTAAACACAATATTCAAAAACTTTTAATTGTTATACCAACCGATAGCATGAACCGAAAACGTTATAAATATTTTAAGTCTTTGTCGAAATTGCGATTATCTCACACCTTGCATTCTGCTCTAATTTCAACATTATTGCAAAAATCATACATAGTGACTTTTAACGCACGTTATTGGCGCCTGACAGAGAATCATATAAATTTTTGGATGCGCTCACTTGATGTGTAAATGCACAATGCGCGCTAAAAAAAATGTAGCATAGAGAAAATCAAAATCAACCGCGACAGAAAATTCAATTTGACATTGTAAAAATTAAACACAAATTACTCAATTGTTATTTTTCAATTGTTATTTTTAAAAAATAGAAAAGCTTTTTTATGTACAGATGGACAATAATTTTAATTGACATACAATATACAAGTTATAATATTCTAATGAGTCTTTTCTCCTTGTCTGCAGGTCAAAGTTTGGTTTCAAAACAGACGGACGAAGCACAAAAGGATGCAGCAGGAGGAAGAAGCCAAATCTTCGCAGTCTGGACAGTCCAAAGGAGGATCTGGAGCCAAGTCCAGCACTGATGATGACCAGGGCCAGAGATACGATAGTCAGGGTTACGACGATGATGAAGAGGAACTCATAGACATGGAAATGGACGACGAGTGTCTCACAGAGAGCGAAAACGAAGGATGAAATACGTAAAAAAAATACTATTATCGAGGTTTTTGCAATAAATAAACGTCAAATTCAAATTTCGAAATTTGAATCAAGAATGGAACGTTTTACCTAAGTGTTTTATTTTGAACGCTACAGTCAACGAGGCTAGTTGTTGTGAAGTTTTTATTAATGATAAAATATTGAAAACCAGTGATTCTATCAATGAAAAACATTTTTTTAGATTGTAAGATTGATTAAGTGATTTTTGTGATTGGTTTACATTCGTTTTGGAATGTTCATTACTTAATTAAGTAAATAATTTATTTAAATTGTACAATATAATTTAGGGAATATTTGTAAATGAGTCTTAAAAATATCATAATTGCTCTTGTCTCCAGAAGCAATACTTAAATATTATATGGCTGTATTTTATATATCATTATTTAAATGAATTAAAGGTCGCAGTATAAACCGAACATTAAAACACGACGATATGTGCAAAGTTATTATAATATTAAAGAGAAATGTATTAATTAATACGCACGCTATATGACGGAATAATTTCAAAATATTGATCGATGGTGGAATATTTATATTTTACATGAGCCTAAACAAAAAATTACAAGCAAAGATTAATTGAATATACAAACACGCAAAATACTACTCTAAATTCGCCTAATACCTCACAAAGTGAAGTATTAGACAGTAAAAAATAACGTTTTATTTAAATCAAGGCATTTTCCATTTCAACAGTCGACAAAATGATAAGGAAACCTCCTTTAAAGCTGTCACTAAGTAAAAAATTAACAAATATAACCAAAATCAAGTTGCTCATTGGTTAAAATCGTGAAACTGCGCTTAGTGTAAAAAACGTGTTTTTATTTTTAAATGATGAATTTAAATTTAAATTATTGATTTTTATTCTGTTTTTTCTCAGGTCGTTTACTGATTTATAATTTATTTGTCAAGTTTAGTCAGTGCTCCGCATAAAGCGTGTAAGTTTTAATTGAAATCGTGATAAATTATGTCACTTTAGACAGGCACAAACAATAAATCACAATATTTAGATATAAAATATTACATCTCAATACTAAATTCATTTCCTGTGTCGAATAAATTGATTGAATTTCTCTTGCACAGTTACATTTTAATGTCTTAATCATCCGTGAAGAAATTAATGTTTTTTTCTATGGAACAACAAAAAAACAATACATATGATTTGTATTTACATAAATTGAACACGCCTACAAAATGTTATTCATTATTGTTCAATATAGATGAGTAAGCTTTCCAAAATTTTAATTAATTTGTATCAAATTTTAAATCCATGATTTCGAGTCTTTACATCTGTGTAATATATTTTTAAAGTCTATTAAAATGCCATTAAAACATTTTGCCGCCATTGTGATGAACATTTAATTTATTAAATAAAACACGCATCTTGGTGTTTGATATTAGAAATCTTTAATATTATTTTCCAACAAAAAGAGAGAAAAAATGTTTTACATTAAATTAATGATCTGTAGGTTTGAAAATTTTTGGATGCACTTTTTTAAATGCACAATAATAAAAAAAATTGTACATAATGTACATCAAAATCAATTATAATTTTGTAATTAATCACAATATGAAAAATAATTCAAAACGAAAAAAGCAAATAAATACCTACCTTACATTATTTCAATCAAATGATCAATTTTTTACATGTTGAGTGTGCACAAATATTTGTAAGCAAATACTAGGTACTGGGTTATACCCATGACGGGCTTGCATGACATCATTTTGGCAAATCAACAGAGACAGAGAAGTTCTAGAAACGAAGATGGATTATCTAGGCGTTAAAGGGGCTTATGACCTGTCATCAGCAGGGCTAGGCTACTTGATTACACTGGCCACTGCAATGAAGAATATTGTAATATTGGTCCTGTAAATACCTAGATTATCCATATTTGTCACCAGAGGTTCTATATCTATGTTACGATATTCATTTTCAGTTCGTTATACGAGTAAATTAATATATTATGTAATTTTTCATTTTAAAGGAAGACTCTTAACTATTAGAAATTAAAGCAGTGCCAAATAATGTTAAGACACTAAATTCTGTAAATATTATATTGTAATATTATTCGTTAAAACAACTAATTAGTTGATTTGTGTACTTACTACAATAAAAATTATAAATAGTGAAATGAAATACTTCCAATGATTTATTGTTATTTATATTTTAAATTAAATTCTTTAAATACGTAGAAGTTACTTTATCTCCAAATTAAAATACAGTCCTTACGATTATTGCTAAATTTAAAGACACCGTTATCTGTACAAAATTTAATAAAGAAATTGTATTTAACTACAAAAATTTACTAAGCAAATCTGTAATGATAACTAGAAAATTATTTTATGTTTTTTTTATATTGCTGATTTTTAAATACAAAAAAATTCAACTTTTTTGTTTTTGTTTATACGACTTTTGAATACGTACGAATTTAGAAGATCATTTAAACCTGGATTGTTTTTTTTTTCATGAATATATATTATTTTGCTTATTACAGACATTGGCAAAATTTATCGATTTCGGAAAACAAACTCAATAAAATAATTCAATTTGTAAATACATATACGTAATGTAAAACATAATTTATGAAAAAAATGTAAATAAATAGAATATAATTTTAATTATATATTATTACCCAATTGTGAAAATTATTTGTAAATTAAAATTTTCAATAAAAAAAGTCAATAGGTAACAATTCTGTTCTATTTGAAAAAATGTAAACCTGATTATTGTCTGTAAAATTGTAACTTTATTTGATACAGTAAATTGTAAAAAATCTGTAAATCAACATGTCTTTTCACATAGTAATTCTGTATGGAGTTAAAACGGACTGTTAAATCAAAAATAAAAACATGTCTTGTAAAAAATACACACTGTTTTATTTCTCTTAATATTGCTCCTTTATTTACAATTAAAAATTTGTTATTCTTAATGCAAAAATTGCTGCCGCTAAGGCGCGGACTTCTAACACGGTCACGGTCTTCTGACAATCCATCGGCAGTTTGGGTCAGAATTGGACGCGGATCTGACTTGAAATGACACACGGGAGTTTGCAGCCGATCACTTGCTTGGTGAGTTCGTGAAATCCATATGTTCCACATAGGTAATGGATATGAAATGAATGAATTTATGCAAAATTTTGAGTCGTGTTCAAATACTTGTACACAAACCTGAATTAATCCCAAGACGGGAGTAGGTATATATTTTATTTTTATATCTCTACAGAGATGAGGTAGAATTTATTTTTTTTCAAATTCAGGTCCCATAAAATTCCTGGTCTAAATATAAGTAAAATAAATTGCAGAGTCATCTGCAGGTGATTACTAGTACTTAATTAAACTCGTCAGAAGAGTCTTATCTACAAAAAAAAGTAATTTGCTAATAAATACTTAACTTCAATATTAATGCATAGATGGCGCGTTCAACTCGCTGGAGGATGATTATTGATTCGTAGCATATATACAAAACCAAAAATGTTACCTGGTGTGGATATTCGCTAATAAGCGGAATGGGGAATGTTGTAGTACCTACATGAAGTGGCCACTTAACCAGCCAATGACAGGTCATAAGCCCTGTAAACGCTTGAATATCCATATTCCTAAATTTGAAAAAAAAATTCTACCTCATCTCTGTAGGGATATAAAAAATAAAATTAATAAATTTATTTCATCCGGTCAATGAATAAAAGATTTAGGTAGGTAAGTATGTATATGAAAAAATTATATAATACGAAAAAAAGGAGCAGGCAATAAAAGCAACAAGTTTTCTCAATTAACACTGAATAATTCATTGCGACCTTTTTATTTTATTAATTTACTTTAATTGAAACATAGAAAAAAAGGACATTTACAAACTTGTCAGCAGGTGCAAACGAGAAGATATATCTAGTTACCTACCTAGGAGAAATTTATGCATTATACACTGCAACACCTAGATTACAAAAAAAGTATTTTATTAGTAGATTTATATGCCGGACTCAAAGCTACTACTCTCCCTTATCTGCACCCAATGGTGCTAGGGAACTGCATTGATATAATAATTAATTTTGCATTATAATTGATACATAGAAGAACAAAAATGTATACAGGCAAATAGGGAAATAGGGAAAAATAAAACAAATAAAAAACTAGTGAATCTTGATAATTTGCTAAATGAAGGCAAGATGATGAAGTCTTACGCTTCAGCGCCAGTCTAAGGTCATGTGAAATATTCAAAACGAATGGTGTCAAATTTGATGTACAGAGCACTTCGTTTTAAGTCTCAAAAAGCCCGCCGCCGACTAACACTTTCTCATGCCAATCTCGCATCCCTCAGCTCCGCAGATGGCGGGACCTTGGAAACATAAAACCCTAATATACAGTTAGTACTCTCCAGAAGTAAAATATGGAGTACCTACAACCTACAATCTCAAGCTAGCTCAACCTTCAAAATTTCAAATTTTGCTTAAATTTTAATTAGGGGCAGCTGGGGTAAATGCGTCTTCTCTTAGTCCCGTGAATTAGTTTGAAGCAAGGATTTGCATCACGTTTTCCATTGCACTCTATCTTCTGGGACTCTGTTCAGCTCAATACTTATATGAGTCGCAATTCGTGTCCTTGCACACTTGTTTCAGGATCTCCCATCGGCAGCGGCGTCGGGCGTCGGGCGTCGGGCTCGCCCTCTGGAGTTTGTCTCCATAGCCATTCCCTATATTATGCCATGCAGCATGTAGCATAATTTGGCTAATCTATATGGCTAGCATCTCACTGGTGGTTTTGATAATCTGTCTGCCTCCTTCGATCTTCTGAGAATCTCGTCATTCGTGATGTGGTCTCTCCAGGAAAATAACCACTATAAAAGCTAACTAACTAACTAACTAACCATCACGCCGTTTCCCCGTAGGGGTAGGCAGAGAGAGTAGAGCGGCATACCACTCTGTCCTGACACACTTCCTTCACGTCCTCTACATTCATACATCCTCTCATTATTATTCCGACTTTTCACATGTCCGCTTTCAAGTACTGGTCGTACTTGATCATGCCATGTCTTTCTCAGCCTTCCTCGGCTTCTACATCCAGGCACACTCGCATCAAAGATTCTTTTAGCCGTTCTTTCATTACTCATTTGCCTCACATGACCAAACCATCGTAAAAGCCCTTTCTTAATTTTGTCGATAATGCTTATCTAAGCCTTGCACTCTGCTCTAATTTCGACATTAATTTGTACATCTATCATGCCTACATAGTATTACCACACATTTTTTTCACACTTACTACAAAGGTGTTTTCGAAAGTGAATAAAAACATTAAAATTAATAGGTAGTAAGTAAACATCCGTTTGCATAGGAAATTAATTCATATACTCGTATATTTTTGATTTCCGTTATGACGCATTTGCCCTGGTAA
>JAGVSP010005189.1:0-40936 GCA_022494985.1 Micrasema minimum
TAATAAGACATTAAAATAATTTAAAAACGTTAAATGTGTAGAGTACTAAAAAAGGACGAGATGGTGGTTGAGATGATTAATTTTTTTTCACTTGTATTCATAGGCATAGTAAGAAAGAAAAAAAAAAATATAAAACAAGAGATAAGAGGGAAGGATGGGATGATAAGAAAAGAATATGACAGGTATGGAAGAAGAAAAAAAGAGAACTGGGAATAGAAATATCCCTTTCAGTCTATAAAATTTAAATAATTTTACCCTAGAGTAAGATAGTCCGGTGCAAACAATGTCAAGGTTCATAACTTTGAAATACAAAAGAAATTTTAAAATAGTTATTAGATAGTGCTAAATTGTAAAAAAGTTCCGTTTGTCCAGTAAATGTTCAGTTCAGTTTTCCTGGTCAACCGACTATTGTTAATTTACTAGATTATTTTATTAACTTCGTGATATCATTTTTATATTTACCAAAAATAATAATGGCCCCAGGTGGGATCCTTGAGAAGCCCCAGAAGGAATCATAATGTAATTTGAAGTAAAGCCTAGAACCGCTATCGCTTGGCTTCTATCTTTAATATAAGAAATGAACCATCTAATGAGACACCATAAATACTCATTTCGCTAATCTTACAAATCAAGACATTGTGATTTATTTTGTCGAAGGCTTTGGCAAAATCAGTAAATATGGCGTCCACCTAGTTAATAGCCCTCTTCCATGGCCGATAATATGAAATTATTGAACTCAAGCAAATTTGACTCAATCAATCTGCTTCCAAGATGGTTGTGTATTGGTTCAAGATAATGTCATTTCTTATCACTCGGTAATCCGCGACTTCATACACGGCAGCTAAATGCGCTACCACTATGCTACGAGGCAGACAATCATCCTACCTACATGATGTAGTAAAATTATCAACAATCGCTGCACTCGGTGTACCGATGCAGTGCCCTATGAACCATTGGATGCGGATAAGGGAAAATTTGTAATACATTATTATTATTATAGTACAACCTCCTACCCTCCCAGATTCACAATCACAGCAGCCCAGTTCACTAGGGTAGGTACTATTTTTCGATAATCCTTAATATTTATCTTCCTCGATTCTCTATGGAAAAGTAAAGTAATACATTTTTCTATGTTATGTCAAACAACTAGCCTAGCCGCCTGGCGTGACGTGTCACATTAAACGAGTTTTGGATAAAAGAAGTAGATTTTGGCCCCTGTTACGTTTATCCTAGTAACACCTGAAGGATTCTCGCTCGTGAAAAGGTGATTTGAAGGTAGTTATGTAATTCTCAACAGTAGTATCTCTCAATACCGTAATACAGCAGGAAGTGAGGTTATGTGAAGTTATCTCAGCGCCTTCTCATTCTTTCCGCGTCCGTTATTATACCGAATGTTTATTTTGTGGTATTATTTCGTTTTACTTCCTGCATTGTTTTTATTTGGAATATGATTAAATGACAATGATAAGTAGTATCTTGTATATTATTATTAGCATCCCGTAATTGGAGACTAGGCAGCAATTTTTGTATTATTCCTGCATAATATGAGATATTCGCTTCGTGGCATGGCAGTAGCGCGTTTGGCTGCCATGCATGATGTCGTAGGTTCTTCCCCCGTAAGGGTCAAAATCTAATATTTATTTACATGTGATTTTCATATTAATACATGCGTCATACATTGGACTGGTTCTGTAGCGTAAGACTGATCATCTTACTTTCATGTAATAAAAATTATCAAGATACACTGTACTTGGTGTACCAATGCAGTGCCCTATGCACCATTGGGTGCGGATAAGGGAAAGTTGTTGTATTGTATATCTCACAAATAGCTAACGTAAGACAGTTGTATTGTTTTTACTTTACCTTAATAGAAATCTCTTAATTTTTATTTTATTTTACTTTCAAAATTCTAAGACAGACTGTTTTGAGATCAGCTAGTTAGCTTAATCCATAGCCCGGATAAGGCACTGCATTGATACACTAGGTGCATTGAATCTTGATCAGTTGTTTCAGTACGAAACACAATAGCTGTCAGAGGTAAAATAACTGTGAACAGTCTGTAAGTCAGTTTTATTGTAATTTACCTTAATAGAATATGTGAGTTTTCTAGGAAAAGTTTATAAGTATACTTACTTCCAAAGGTTATTCGTATTTACGTATTTTATTCCTTATCTCGCGATATGTTCAAACAATCTATGAGAATATTTATTTCTGGCTGACTGATATCCCAAAACAAGGCTTAGCTGTTTATTGTCCATGGATCTCATTTTCAATTTATTCCAAATACATAACACAACTCATGTTTCCAGGAAGTTATCGTATTTTATAAAAACAAGAAGCGATATATATATCTTAAGTCTGCTGAAATATGGATCAGGCTTTAGTAAGGGTTAAGACTGAACCGGGGACTGGCCATGTAGAAGGAGAAATTCTCCATACTGGGGAAGGGGTGCCATGTCCCGACGAAAGCGAGGAGCCACGTGTTGTTACCGTGAAGTCAGAACCGGGGACTGGCCATGTAGAAGGAGATATTCTCCATACTGAAGAAGGAGCGCTATATTCTGACAGAAGCGAGGAGCTAGGTCTTGCTGCCGTGAAACCTGAACCGGTGACCAGCACTGAAATCGATATCGAACATCCCGATATAAAACGGGAATGTTTGCAATCATCTCGCCACACTGAAGGTGTCTCTAGTGAGTATTACTTTAAGAGTCTTCTTTATTACATACTTCCGACATGCGTTCACAGCTCCACCATACTCTCACAGCTGCTTAGCTCTCCTGGAACTGGGACCTGAGAGTGCGGTATCTCAGACGAGTGGTTGAGTGGGAAGGACGTCAGGACCTCTCTACTTTACACTGTCTTATTTACTATTTTTTTTTATGTCGACGATTTCCTTTTTGATTTTCGGTCATATGCGTCACTTCCTACATGCTCTCTTCACAGCTGATTATAGCCATTCGATTTTTCTTTAAGATTCGAGAAGAAGTCCGAGAATTCCAAAAATATCAAAAAGTGACGAGTTGAAGGTCTCAAAATCTTTCGAGAAAGAGCAGTCCCACAACTCTACGAATACTGACAGAAACTACTCTCCTGCTCACAGTGTACATACACATGCTCACAGAGGAGTACACTGAAATCACACATGTTTAACCCATAATGGTGGAAAACTTCTCACAAGTCCAGAGTGTAAATATACTTGTTCTGAAAAGGGTTCTTTAAAAAAGCATATGAGGACACATACTGATGAAAAACCATTTTCATGTTTAATGTGTGAATATACTTGTTCCCAAAGTACTCATTTAAAAAGGCACATAAAAACGCATACTGGTGAAAAACCATTTTCGTGTTCAATGTGTCAATATAGTTGTTCTGAAAAAAGTAACTTAAAAATGCATATGAGGACACATACTGGTAAAAAACCATTTTCGTGTTCAATGTGTAATTATACTTGTTCCAAAAACAGTTCTTTAAAAATGCATTTGAGGAGACACACTGGTGAAAAACCATATTCATGTAGAATGTGTAAATATACTTTTTCTGAAAAAGGTTCTTTAATAAGGCATAATATGAGGACACATACTGATGAAAAACCATTTTCGTGTTCAATGTGTAAATATACTTGTTGTGAAAAAAGTAATTTAAAAATGCATATGAGGACACATACTGGTGAAAAACCATTTTCGTGTTCAATGTGTAGTTACATTTGTTCCAAAAACAGTTCTTTAACAATGCATTTGAGGACACATGCTGGTGATAAACCATTTTCATGTTTAATGTGTAAATATACTTGTTCCCAAAATGCTAATTTAAAAAGGCACATGAGAACACATTTTGGTGAAAAACCATTTTCGTGTGCAAATTGCGAGTTTACTTCCACAGATCATTGTCTTTTAATCACGCACTTAAAAATACATTCTACCTAATAAATTGATACTGGGGATGTTCCGATATTATTAAGATTATTGTTGAATTTAACATAGTATTTTAGTATTGATTTAAGCTTTTAGTTCCTACTGCATTTCCTTTTTATAATTTTTTTACTTACATAAAAATAATAAATGAGAAGCCGTATATGATTAATTTGATTATTAATATACCTATCCTCTACTCCAACTGTCTTCACTCCAAACTACCTATCAAGACAAACGATGAATCAGTCATCGTGTACAGAACCCGACCCAGTCAGGCGGTGAATAAAGAAACGCTACCGGATACACGCGTATGATGACTTGTCCTGACAAAGCCAGGGGGATCTGGGCACCTTGACACAAGCTTTTACACAACATGACATGTCATATTTTTATTATTATGATTTTATCTATAACAGGCACACGATTTATTATGTAAAGAAAATATTATCTATATAAAACCGGAAAGAATATTTCATTTGATTATTTTTGACACTAATAAATGGGTTCTTCCCGATTATTTATTTTTGTTTTCCAAAAATATCAAGCGATTTTTTAAAATTTTTACGATGTCATGAATTTTCTAGCGCGGTTTGAAATAGGACTCTTTCAAATCGCTCGCAAAATCCTCAATTTGGCGCGCATGCGGTGTGACGTCACAGCAATATAGGCGCTCACCACGGAATGAATTTCACGCCTTTCACGGTGGACGGGAATGGCGTCATTAGCCAATAACGGGCGTTAAAAATCATTCGTTTTTTCGTGTTATAAATACACAAATTTATAAATGAAAACAAAATTTTTGATCATTGTGTTTTATATCGTTGGAATTGTAAACATATACTTTAAATATTTAAAACATTTTCAAGGATATTCATGCTATCGGGAAGAACCCTATTGACACATTAAATTAATTTTAAAACGTCAAATGTGTAGAATACAAAAAAGGCATGAGAACCCATTAAAGTTTTTCACCAGTATTCATAGGCATAGTAAGAAAAAAATAAATAAATATAAAACAAGAGATAAGAGGGAAGGATGGGATGATAAGAAAAGAATATGACAGGTATGGAAGAAGAAAAAAAGAGAACTGGGAATAGAAATACCCCTTTCAGTCTATAAAATTTCTATAATGTTACTCTAAAGTAAAATAGTCCGGTGCCAAAAATGTCAAGGTTCATAACGTCGAAATACAAAAGAAGTTTTTAAATAGTTGTTAGAAAGTGCTAAATTGTAAAAAAGTTCCGTTTGTCCAGTAAATGTTCTTTTCACTTTTCTTGGTCAACCGACTATTGTTAATTTACTAGATTATTTTATTAACTTCTTGTATAATAGCGTTCACTGGCGAGATTGTCTTGCAACATGGAACAATCGTCTATAGACTCGTGTAAAAACTTAGTTTCATCAGCAAACATGAGAAAATTATTTTTGATATATTTGTTGATATCATTTTTATATTTACTCAAAATAATAATGGCCCCAGGTTGGATCCTTGAGGTTGGATCCTTGAGGAATCATAATGTAATTTGAAGTAAAACCTAGAACCGCTATCGCTTGGCTTCTATATTTAATATAAGAAATGAACCATCTAAATCTAATGGATCACCATGAATACCCATTTCGCTAATCTTACGAATCAAGACATTGTGATTGATTTTGTCAAAGGCTTTGGCAAAATCAGTAAATATGGCGTCCACCTAGTTAGTAGCCCTCTTCCATGGCCGATAATATGAAATGATTGAACTCAAGCAAATTTGACTCAATCGATCTGCCTCGGAATAGAAAGTTATACAGCACAGTGTTTAGTTAATAAAGGGTGGATACTGTCTGAACCAGGACCCTTATTAACATCAATATTGCTAAGGTATTATTTTAAAACAGTAGGTGCATCAAAGTCAATGGCCTACGGGCCTATTAGAAAAAAAAAGTTAGATGGTGATTTACATAGGTATTTTATAAGGTAATTTTTTTTTTTCGGATTTTTGTTATTAAGTATAGTGTTCAAAAATAGTTAATAAAAATTTTCCTGTACTTTATCCGTGGCTTATGGTGCATAGGGCACTGCATTAGTAAACCACGAGAAGTGTACTTCTATATTATATATTTTATACTTAAAAACATACAAAATTTTCAACATGGTTTTCTTAAATTCTTACTCGGCATTCGCTATCAGTGTGAAGGGCTTTGATACTGATAGCGAATGCCGAGTAAGAATTGACGATGTTGTCTCAGATTGGTTTGAGGTCACCACCGGAGTGCGACAGGGTTGCGTCCTTGCCCCATTTCTGTTTATAATCCTCATGGATTTTATCCTGAGGATGTCAATTCCGCCAGACCGAGGAATATCCATCTCCCCCTCCCAAAAGCTCTGCGACCTGGAGTACGCTGATGACGCCGTCCTTATTGACGAATCAGTCCCCCGACCAGCCCGGGCCTTCAAATTATTGTTGATAGGCTTAATTGGCACTCCACGTGCATGGGTTTAAAAATCAACATTGGTAAAACCCATGTCATGTGTAACAGCTCGTGTCAAGATGCCCAGATCCCCCTGGCTTTGTCGGGACAAGTCATCGAAAGGGTCGAGAGCTTCAAATACTTGGGAGCGTACATGACAGAAAACGGCAGAGTTCAGAAAGAACTGGGAGTGCGGCTTGGAGTAGCGGGCGCCGCATTCAACAGTATGAAAGCTGTCTGGAGATCGGATATTTACTCGGTTAAAACAAAATGCCGCCTTTATAACTCCTGCATCACACCTGTTCTTCTCTATGGCTGCGAATCGTGGCACCTAACTAGGGCCCAAGACAGCAGAATACTAAGTTTTGAGAATAGGTGTCTTAGAAGAATTTTAGGTGTGCGGTGGTTTGACTTTGTAAGGAACACAGAGGTGAGGCAACGGACACAGCAACCCTTGGTATCTACTGTCATCCGGCGAAGGCGTTTCGGCTGGCTAGGCATTTACTACGTATGCCTCCCGAGAGCCTTAACCATGCTTGCCTATTTTACAAGGCATCAGGTTCTCGGCGTCCCGGTCGTCCACTGTTGACAATTCGTCGGCAGTTTGCGTCAGAGCTGCGGGACGTGTACTTGACTTGGGAGGATGCGCGGGAGCTGGCGGCCGATCGCTTGGCCTGGAGGCAGTTTGTGGATTCCATATGCTCCACATAGGGAGCGGATATGGTATAATGAATGAAATAAAATTTCTTAAAAGGCGCTCTGTTTTAACAAATATGATTAACTTCACTGAATATGTTGCTTGCAATATGGATGATAGAACACAAGTGGATGTTATTTATACGGATTACTCCAAGGCGTTTGATAAGGTAGATCACCGAATCCTCACGCGTAAATTAGAACAAATTGGAATACACGGTGACTTATATAGATGGTTTATTTCTTACGTAGATAATAGGCTGCAATCAATCATGGTCGAAGGCTATATGTCTAATTTTATTTCAATTCCGTCAGGTGTTCCACAAGGATCACACCTTGGACCTCTCCTATTTAATGTTTACATTTATAACATTCAATCATGTTTCAAAAATGCTTTTTATCTTTGTTATGCAGATGATAAAAAAAATTATAAAAAATTGAGTCTGAAGATGATTGTGCTAAATTACAACAGGACTTATAAGTGCTATCAAAATACTGTGTTGAAAATAGACTTCAAATCAATGTTTCTAAGTGCTATAAAGTATCTTTTACGCGTAATAAAAGTAAAATCCAACATAATTATATGATTAATAATAGCATAATTAAAGAAGTAAACGTGATACGTGACTAAGGAATACTTTTAGATTCAAAATTAAATTTTAACAGTCACATAGAAACAATAGTTAACAAAGCTTACAAAATTATAGGATTTATTATGCGGTTGTGCAAATCATTTAAAAACATAAATACATTTAGAACACTGTTCACAACATACGTCCGCCCCCATCTTGAATACTGCACTAATTTGGTCCCCTATGTACAAATTTAATATTGATAGAATTGAAAACGTAAAAAAAAAAATTCTTTAAACAAGTTGAATATAAATTTCATTTGCGTATCCCTAATTATTTAGACTCATTAAAGTTTTATAACCTTGAATCCCTTGCACTTAGAAGAAATATCAATGATCAGAGTTTGCTTTATAAAATTGTAAATAACAAATTTGACTCACCAGAATTAATTAATCTACTCTCTTTCCGTGTCCCTTCCAGACCAACTAGACTGCCTAAACTTTTTCACATACCTAAAGTTAAAACAAATCACAGAAAAAATTCTACGATTCCTCGAATTTGTAAGGCGTTTGATGATAAATTTAATAGCTTAGATATGTTTAATACCCCATATAACAAATATATAAAGGAACTCAAAAACTTACAGACTTAAGATGACAAATATGATGTATTTACATTATAAGTAGATTCTTTTAACTGTTTAAAGCTACCTGCGGATACATATAATTGGATGGCAGGCATGTTATTGTTAATTATTAGTTTTAATTATATTATGTTTTACCTGTACATCTGTTTGTATCCCGAATAAAATAACTTTCATGTAATAAAAATGATCAAGATACACTGCACTTGGTGTACCAATGCAGTGCCCTATGCACCATTGATAAGGGAAAGTAGTTGTAGTATATCTCACAATATAGTTTAAGTAAGACAGTTGTATTGTAATTTACCTTAATAGAATATCGGAGTTTCATAGAAAAGTTTATGCTATGTTATGACAGCTATGTTATTTTATTTTTTTTGACTTCAAAACTACTTAAGTCAGTTTTGAGATCAGCTAGTTAGCTTAATCCATAGCCCGGATAAGGCACTGCATTGATACACTAGGTGCATTGAATCTTGATCAGTTGTTTCAGTACGAAACACAATAGCTGTCAGAGGTAAAATAACTGTGAACAGTCTGTATGTCAGTTTTATTGTAATTTACCCTTATAAAAGTTTCATAGGAAAAGTTTATATTTTGATATTGTGTTTACTTCTTGGAATTGTTTAATATACTATAAATAATTAAATACGTTTCAAGGAGATCCATGCTAACGGAAAGAACCCTATTGATATACTAACCCAGACAAACAGACACGCGTTTCCTGAAAACCGGTCGGAAGATTTATGAAAATAAAAATGAGTTAAAAACGAGGTTTTATTTGCACTAGTTCATCTTGATCCATTTTTTATATAAAGGACACATTAACACATTCGTATTTAGTTGCATTCCGAATGTATAGACAACACGAAATAACAGGTAATGTTTAATATTATTTTAACTTTTTTATGAAGTTTGCAAAAACGAAAACGCCTGTGCTGAGTGGCAAAGTTGTTTTATTTAATTACTATTTTACCGTGTAAAAGCGATTACTGTAAAAAAAAAGATGTAATCTATATTTTTAAGGGTATACATAAATCGAATAATATTGGCATTATATTGATATTAATGAGATATTTGTCAGGTTGAATACAACCGCGTTATATTTAATTCTTTAGAATGTATTTTGGGCGAAAAAATATTTACCTGTTTAAAATTAGATACTTACGGGTATTGAGAAAACGTTATTTTTTTTTTCCTTTCTCCTTGTTCAAACCCCAATTTTTTTCCCCCCCAAACAACTAACCCAAACCAACCATTTTCTTTTTCCTCAAACCACTCTTTTTAGGGTTTTTTAAAAAAAAAAAAACGTTTTTTTTTCCTTTCCTTCCCCCAAAAACAACCGGGGGGCCCCAAAAAAACTCCATACAAAGGGGCCTTTTCCCCAACCCCTTTTTCCCCTCAACCACTCCAAGGGGTAAACCCCTACGGGGAAACCCACCCACAAAAGGGGGCCACCCCAAAAAAAACGCCCAAAAAGTTTTTTTCAAAAAGGGGCCAAACACAAAACAAGCCGGGGGGCCCCCAAGGGGCCAGCCTAAACATAAATTTCCCTAAAAAACAAAAACGGGGAATTTTCAACTCCCCCAACTAACTCTTTAAAACCTTCTTTTTTAAAAACCCCACTTTAACTCCCCCCTCAATCTTTCTCCCAAGGGGGGGATTTTTCCCAAAATTTTAGGGGAACCCCCCTTTTCCCCCCCCCTTTTTTTTAATTTTTTTTCCCCCAACCCAAAACCCCCCTTTAAAGGGTAAAATTTTTTAAAAATTAAAAATTAAAAAAAAAATTAAACAAAAAAAAAAATCAAAAAAAAAGGTCCCTAAAAAAAGAAACTGAAAAATTTCGTAAAAATTTTATAAATAAATTTAAAAGGGGTACCTGAAAAACCTTTTTCCCAAAAATTTAAAAAAAAAAAATTAGGGCAAAAACGACTTAAAGATTTTATAGTAAGACAACCCCCGGGAAAAAAATTTCTGTTAAAAATTTAAAAACTTGTTAAAATAAATTTTTTTTAAAAAATAAAATACTGGGAAAAAACCTTTTTTTAATTTAAATTTGAATGTGGCATGGCAGTAGCGGGGGATACTTCACTTTACGAGGTAGAGCTGTCAAAAATTCTACAAAAGTTTTTACTCTCTGGATTATAGAGGTACAGCATAGAAATGGGCAAAGCTGTGATTGGTTGGATTTTAAAATCTCAACCTACTGTATAAATTTCGCTTTTACAAGCTATTTGATTTTAAATTATTTTATTTTAACCTTACCTATCATTAACCTACTGTATAAATTTGATAACCTATTATAAAGGATATTGCTTTTAAATGGCTATTTGATTTAAATTATTTTTTATTAAACCCAACATATCTTAACCTACAGTATAAATTTCATAACCTATTATCTATGGATTTACTAATAGGACTAGTCCTCTTAAATGTTTACCTCGTAAAGTGAAGTATCCCCAGTAGCGCGTTTGGCTGCCATGCATGATGTCGTAGGTTCTTCCCCCGTAAGGGTCAAAATCAAATATTTATTTACATGTGATTTTTATATTCATATTTCATGCGTGGTACATTGGACAGGATCTGGAGCGTAAGACTGATCATCTTACTTTCATGTAATAAAAAAATTATCAAGAGATATACTGCACTTGGTGTACCAGAAGTATATCTCACAATATAGTTTAAGTAAGACAGTTGTATTGTAATTTACCTTAATAGAATATCGGAGTTTCATAGGAAAGTATACTTACTTCCAAACGTTATTCGTATTTACGTATTTTATTCCTTATCTCGCAATATGTTTAAACAATCTATGAGAATATTTATTTCTGGCTGACTGATATATCCCAGATCATGGCTTAGCTGTTTATTGTCCATGGATCTCATTTTCTATTTATTCCAAATACATAACACAACTCATGTTTACAGGAAGTTATCGTGATTTATAAAAACAAGAAGCGATATATATATCTTAAGTCTGCTGAAATATGGATCAGGCTTCAGTAAGGGTTAAGACTGAACCGGAGACTGGCCACGTAGAAGGAGATATTCTCCCATACTGGGGAAGGGGCGCCATGTCCCGACGGAAGCGAGGAGCCACGTGTTGTTACCGTGAAGTCAGAACCGGGGACTGGCCATGTAGAAGGAGATAATATGGAGCCATGTGTTGCTCCCTTGAATATTAGAGACAACAGTATTACATAGAGAGTGATATAAGGATACTAGGAAAAGGAGATATTCCCTTTACTGAGGAAGGGGCGCTATATTCTGACAGAAGCGAGGAGCTAGGTGTCGCTGCCGTGAAACCTGAACCGGGGACCAGTACTGAAAACCAATACACCATTGATAGCGATATTTGCATATTTACGGAAATCGATATCGATCATCCCGATATAAAACAGGAATGTTTGCAATCATCTCGCAACACTGAAGGTGTCTCTAGTGAGTATTACTTTAAGAGTCTTCTTTATTACATACTTCCGACATGCGTTCACAGCTCCACCATACTCTCACAGCTGCTTAGCTCTCCTGGAACGGGGACCTCTGAGTGTGTTCTCTCAGACGAGTGGTTGAGTGGGAAGGACGTCAGGACCTCTACTCACCACAGTCTTATTTACTATTTTATTTTATGTCGACGATTTCCTTTTTAATTTTTGGACATATGCGTCACTCTTCACAGCTGGTTATAGCCATTCATTTATTCTTTTAGATTTGAGAAGAAGTACGAGAATTCCAAAAATATCAAAAGTGACAAGTTTGAAGGTCTTAAAATCTTCCGAGAACGAGCAGTCCCACAACTCTACGAATACTGACAAGAAACTACTCTCCTGCTCACAGTGTACATACACAATACACATGCTCACAGAGGAGTACACTGAAATCACACTTGTTAACCCATACTTGTGGAAACTTCTCACATGTGCAGACTGTAAATATACTTGTTCTGAAAAACGTTGTTTGAAAAAGCATATGAGGACACATACTGGTAAAAAACCGTTTTCGTGTTCAATGTGTAAATATACTTGTTCTGTAAAAAGTCTTTTAAAACTGCATATGAGGACACATACTGGTGAAAAACCATTTTCGTGTTCAATGTGTAAATATACTTGTTCCCAAAGTACTCATTTAAAAACGCACATGAAAACACATACTGGTGAAAAACCATTTTCGTGTTCAATGTGTAAATATTCTTGTTCTGAAATAGGTAGTTTAAAAATGCATATGAGGGCACATACTGGTGAAAAACCATTTACGTGTACAATGTGTAAATATACTTGTTTTTCCCGAAGTGCTCATTAAAAAGACACATGAAAACACATACTGGTGAAAAACCATTTTCGTGTTCAATGTGTAAATATACTTGTTCTGTAAAAAGTCTTTTAAAACTGCATATGAGGACACATACTGGTGAAAAACCATATTCGTGTTCAATGTGTAAATATACATGTTCCCAAAGTACTCATCATTTAAAAACGCACATGAAAACACATACTGGTGAAAAAACCATTTTCGTGTTCAATGTGTAAATATTCTTGTTCTGAAAAAGGAGATTTAAAAAAGCATATGAGGACACATACTGGTGAAAAACCATTTTCGTGTTCAATGTGTAAATATACTTGTTCCCGAAGTACTCATTTAAAAACGCACATGAAAACACATACTGGTGAAAAACCATTTTCATGTTTAATTTGTAAATATACTTTGTTCTCTAAATAGTTCTTTAAAAATGCATATGTAGGACACATACTGGTGAAAAACCATTTACGTGTACAATGTGTAAATATACTGTTCCCGAAGTACTCATTTAAAAAAAGCACATGAAAACACATACTGGTGAAAAACCATATTCGTGTTCAATGTGTAAATATACTTGTTCTCAAAGTGCTCATTTAAAAAGACACATGAAAACACATACCGGTGAAAAACCATTTTCGTGTTCAATGTGTAAATATATCTTGTTCTGATAAAGGTTCTTTAAAAAAGCATATAAGAGGACACATACTGGTGAAAAACCATATTCGTGTTCAATGTGTAAATATACTTGTTCTGAAAAAAAGTTATTTAAAAAAAGCATATGAGAACACATACTGGTGAAAAACCATTTTCGTGTTCAATGTGTAAATATTCTTGTTCTGAAAAAGGTCATTTAAAAATGCATATGAGGACACATACTGGTGAAAAACCATATTCGTGTTCAATGTGTAAATATACTTGTTCTCAAAGTGCTCATTTAAAAAGACACATGAAAACACATACCGGTGTAAAACCATTTTCGTGTTCAATGTGTAAATATTCTTGTGCAGAAAGTGGTGATTTGATAAAACATACGAGAAGACACATACTGGAGAAAAACCATTTTCGTGTTTAATGTGTAAATATTCTTGTTCTGAAAAAGGTAGTTTAAAAAAGCATATGAGGACACATACTGGTGAAAAACCATATTCGTGTTTAATGTGTAAATATACTTGTTCCCAAAGTGCTCATTTAAAAACACATATAAAAACACATACTGGTGAAAAACCGTTTTGGTGTGCAAATTGTGAGTTTACTTCCACAGATCGTTGTCATTTAATCACGCACTTAAAAATACATTCTGCCTAATAAAATGAGCCATAACCATGCTTGCCTATTTTTACAAGGCATCAGGCTCTCGGCGTCCCGGTCGTCCACTGCTGACACATACTCGTCGGCAGTTTGCGTCAGAGCTGCGGGACGAGGACTTGACTTGTTTGGGAGGATGCGCGGGAGCTGGCGGCCGATCGCTTGGCCTGGAGGCAGTTTGTGGACTCCATATGCTCCACATAGGGAGCGGATATGGTATAATGAATGAAATAAATGGATACTGGAGATGTTACGATATTATTTAGATTATTGTTCACATTTAACATACCTACCCAACTTCAAATCAAAATTTATTTGAAATCTTATAGACTGTTAAAGGTAATCTTAATTCTATTCCCAGTATCTCCTTTTCTTTCTACCTATCCCTATCATCCTATCCTACCCTCATATCTCTTTATATTTATTTCTTATATTTATTTTTTCCATCTTACTTTAAATTGTATAAATGTGAAAAACTATAATTGGTAATCATACTTTTTTGTATTCTACGTGCATGTATCGATACTGTTGTTTTTCCTATAAATAAAATTTTTAAAAAAATTAAAATAATTGTATTTTAATATTGATTTAAGCTTTTAGTTCCTACTGCATTTCTTTTTTATATATTTTTTACGAATACTTGCATAAAAATCATAAATAAAGAAGCCGTATATGATTCATTTTATTATAAAATATACCTATCCTCTACTCCAACTGTCTTCACTCTCAAACTACCTATCAAGACAAACGATGAATCAGTCATCGTGTACAGAACCCGACCCAGTCAGGCAGTGAATAAAGAAACGCTACCGGATACACGCGTATGATGACTTGTCCTGACAAAGCCAGGGGGATCTGGGCATCTTGACACAAGCTGTTACACATGAAATGTCATCCTTTTATTAATATGAAATTATCTATCACTTACAGGCACACGAGAAAGAAAATATTATCTATACAGGGTGTAACAAAACTCGATGTACAACCCGAAAGCTGGTAAAACTACATCGTATTTGGAGACGATTGTGTAATATGATTTTTTAATCTGAGCTTGAAAAAAAAATTTTTTTCTTCTCACAAAAGTTTTCACAAGTATGGCAGATTAAGTAAAATTGCTCAAATTCGTATACAACGGATTTTCTAGCTTTGTTTTCTTTATGGATAGTATTAATTTGACTAAATACGTGATATTTGATAACAATTTGCAAAAAAAAAATCAACTTCATACTCAATTTTCTCGAAAAAAAGGGTCAAATAAAATAAAAAAATCTATAAAATCGACTCCAAATATTATGTAAATTCACTGGTTTCCCGCTTGTACATCGAGTTTTGTTACACCCTGTATAAAACAGGAAATAATATTTTATTGATTTAATTTGATTATAATAATTGAAACACATGAAAATAATTTAAATGTGTAGAATACTAAAAAAGACGAGAGAACCAATTAAAGTTTTTTCACATGTATTCGTAGGCATAGTGAGAAAGAAAAAATAAATATAAAACAAGAGATAAGAGGGAAGGATGGGATGATAAGAAAAGGAAATGACAGGTATAGAAGAAAAAAAAAAAACTGGGAATAGAAATACCTCTTTCAGTCTATAAAATTTAAGTAATTTTACTCTAAAGTAATATAGTCCGGTGCCAAAAATGTCAAGGTTCATAATTTCGGAATACAAAAGAAACTTTTAAATAGTTATAGTTAATACCTAGGCCGCAAGAGGCGCTGGCGGTCGGGCCGTTATTGATATAACATATAAATACTTATTGCCCGACTGCTTCCGGCGGCTAAACTCAGGTCTTCTTTGTGGAGATTCGGCACCTTATTTGTGTGTGTGTATGTGGACTCTCGACTTTCACTCAATCATCTCGTGGCGGGGATATGTGAACTATTTATGTATGGACAATTTAGGTTTATTCATAATTACGATAAAATGCAAATAACATATGACATACAGTTCAATCGTAAAACTAGGATAGTGTTGAAGGCCTTCCTACACAGAGTTATTAAAATTAAAACTTAAGATTAGATCATTGTAAAGGTGTCTCCCAAGCGGTGGTGAACACGTGGACTCCCCAGGGTCTACTGGAGGGAGTCCGCGTTGCGGGGGGGAGATTATAGCTGTCCGTAGGCTAAGGCCAGCCTACGAAATCAGGAGGTGAAGACGGCTGCTTCCGTGGCTAGCGGGGAATGGAGCTGACACGATGTAAAACCGATGTCCGGTCTTGGATATATTTACATATCGCAGCGTCGTTGAATGGACTGACACGGTATTAAACCCAGTGTCTTGATGCGGATATAATTATATGAATCGCCGCTTAACGCGGCTTCGAGGGAACAGGTTAGCTCCGACCATGGCTGTGCTGAACTCGTCGTGCGAAGTTGTCGCTATATGCGACTTAAAGACTTCCATAGCTACCTTGGGACTTCTGCGTGAAGGCAGGGCACGGGACGCGGCCGTGGAGCCTGGAACCTGGCACTATGATCTTCAATTCAGAAAGACTAGGACTTGGGCACTACGAAATACTAACTTATACGTAATACGGGCTTTGAAACTCCATCCGAGCCGGCACGCGGCGCGTAGCGCCGCGCCCGTCGCCTGGCGGGCGGATGTCAGAATGGGGGGAAAAGACGCCATTTTTGATGCCTAAGAATGTCAGTGGTGCCAACTTGGCCGTACTAAGAAAAGCCAAGATGGGTAACTTGAAGAATTAAAGGTTGGGGAGGTAGGTACCTAATTGCCCCATTACACTCCATCTCAAGTCAAGTTTAAAAAAAAAAAAAAAATTGAAAAAAAAAAGAAAAAAAATATCAACCCGGGGTGAAGCGGCTGGCTCGAAACATGAGTAGCCCTGTAGCTATGCGGGTTGAAAAGCGAGAGGTACTTAATGGTGGTTTGTTTCTTAAAACTTAAAAACTAGATTGCGAGGGGCTAAGACAGTGTCCCCTTGATTACAGGAATAATTACAATCCAAAGATGTGTCACCCTTGGTCATACAAATACCCTTACAATTCAAAAAAATATAACATTGCATGACTCCCAATGCAAGAATTCAAAATAACAATAATTATAGTATGTGTCTGTACCTCTTCAATGTTAATGTTTCTATGAAAAGAGAGAGCATATGTAACATACAAATTTTAAAAACTGGGTATTGCAATTTTATACTTAAAAAACATTTCAATTATCTATTTAACCTATAATTAAAGATCCCAATACAAGAATTAAAAATAAACATTATTATTATAGCATATGTCTCTACCTCTTTAATGTTAGTTGATGCGTATTTCCATCAGAGATACACGCAGTGTGTACCCCATATGCGCTAACGGGCAAGACAAAGCTCTGACGAGGAAAAAAAAATTATTTACAAAATTTTGTTTAAACACAGGCTGCTAGGCGTATGAAAAAAAAATATTTTTCTTTGGGGTTGTAATGGGTGGTGAGAACGCCTAGCATGAGCTTTACATTTTACATATGTTCCTAAGCGCTGATGAGACGTTTTTTAGTCTCACCTGTCTTTTGAGGAGATCAAATTTCTATAATTTTAATACTAGTATCCTATCTACATATTTAACCTATTGGGAGGCAAGTACCACCGGGTTTTCACTTATTGCGATTTAACATCGCCACCACTTTGCTTCATAGCCACTTTTATACTGGGCGTGAACCAGTTTTAACCCTTTCACTATACTTAAAGCCATGTTTGTCCCAATCGTGACCTTGCTAAATTTACAACTTAAATTTTCATACTTTAAATTTTTTTTTTTTAAAAAAAAATACTAATACATGGTTTACAAAACTTTACATGAAATTCAAACATAAAGTAAATTGAAAATTTGACTACATGAACGCCACTGATTTTTGTTACTGATTCTACTTTTTTTTAGACATAACGCCATACTCAATCTTTAAATTTTCTTAGTGGAAATCAGAAACCACTCTCAAGGTTACAAAATTGACTCTAAACTTCTTATGACTCCGGCCGTTCGCGCGCGCCGAAGACAAAAGGAAACGACAGTACATTATAATGGTTTTACAAACTAAAATATTTTTGAGAGGCGGTCCCGCCCATAGATACGATTTTCTCAAACACAGTATGCTAGGACCATATGAACATCTCGGACTTTTATTGATATCAAACCCACAAAAAAACACTAACACAAGTTAGTCTGTCTGGTTTAACAGATACACCTTTTGCTGTTGTCAAACTCCCCTACCTGGCCAAATTTGCGGCATCACCGCCTTGGATAATCAGCCCACGTCTGACGCTGTCATCCACTGTTTTTTATTTGTTTGTATCGCGAAGGTGGTCACTTCCACCTCCGTACTGAATTCCAATGCGTCCAATGGAAAACCTCCAGGTTAGTTATAGACAAAAGTCTTCAGCCGGCCCAGGGCAGCTAGCGCCTTTTAGAAAAGCACACATCTTAGTGTCCAGGGAAATTAATTTCCCTGCTCAGGAATATATTTTCCTCTCGCGGTCTAGTAGCGTACTAAACCACGCCCCTTTTTTTGACAAAATTCTTTACCCATCAAGTAGGAAGAATGACAACAACTTTTTTTACAATTTCAAACAAGATTTGATAATATTAGACACATATAAAACAAAACACACCCTTTTGATAAATAAAACTACCTTAACTAAAGAATATACATGCCTAAAATTTTTTTAATCTCTTTATATCTTTTATCTACAGACCCGGTATAATAAGAGGGGAAAAAAAATAAACGTCAATTTCACAGTGTTATCATCTCGATTAGGTATTTCCGACAAAATGTAATGCAGAATCTCGCACGTCAGTATTGTCAACAGGAACGTTCATGCTGAGGCTAGTTTTCAAAATTATTTAAACATAACATGCAGTCAAACCTTTCATACTTTTCACCAAACACATGCCACTTTCACATCAAAAAATGTATTACCGCACAAGGTGTAAGATTTATAATTCCATTCATCAATTTATCCACATTATTTCTCAAACAAATTCCCGCTGACAACCCTAGTTCGATAAAATATTTCCAGTTATTATTATTATTCCCGATAGCGTAATTACGTTCCTGTATTTTTACTGAAAAAAAATAAAAAATAAACGACCCTTTTCTCATTAATGTTTTTCTAACGCGACTAGAAAATCAACCAAATATGTTTTTTTTAAGTTAGCATTAATTCTCGTATCTTAGTTCAAAAAAAATGAAATGTTTGTTTACCAATAGGTAGGTATCACCGGAAGCCGATTAGACTTCAAATATATTATATATCTACCTCAGGAATATTTATTATATTATTATTCTCATACCCGTCAAAGGAGCGCCGACAAAACTTCCTTAAAGAAAAGGGCTTATATAATGAACTCGCTCGAAGCTATGTCGTATTCGAAAAAATGGACATTTTATGTCAAAAATATTACATATCTTTTTAAAGTTTTAACAATTTCAATTTCGCGCTAAAGGCTTTCTAGGGCAATTTTACCAGATAATGAATTACTCACACAAGGTTTTAACCAAAGATTTCTAAAATTTCTGTGCCCCAGCAATTGTTATGAAATAAAACCATAATTGTTTTTATTGTATCAGTATGTGTTTACCAATCCTAACGTGGATTGCAAAAGATGGTAAATAGGTGGGAACAGAATGAGGTTAATAAAAAAATTAAGTCTGAGCAAATGTCGGTTAACTCGAGTAACGACTCCTTGCAGGTGTTACATTTCTCCCGGCGGATTCTATTTTTAGAATAAACACTCTGCCAAACAATGATTTGTTAACACGATGTTGACGATTCCGTCGTGGCTATCGGAATATACATTAAGTGGTGGACATTAGAATGTTTTTTTTTAAAACATACTTTCGGGCTTCTAGAACTAAAGTTACAATAATTACTCCTAATTAACAAAACTGGGCGTGATTTGAGAGAACACATAACTGTTCCTTTGAAAAAAATTACCTCCCTAATTACACACTTGTGACTAGCAGGGACCCTTCCTTGAAGTGAAAATGTGCTCTGAAAATAAGCACCCTCCTTACTTGTAAACTGTCAGAAGTTTACTCGGTCTTTTGCCCTGAATCACTGAATTATAATAAAATCTTTGTTCTTGGCACCTACTCTAGGAATTTATCCAAAACAACCGAACAACCTTGTAACTGCAATGCCATTATTTCAGACTTGCATTGTTATTATTATTATTTATTTACATCGACAAAAAACAAAAAAAATAACCACGCCGCAGTGGTGAACTAATTTTATAATTTATACAATTTGTACATACATATAATATAAGTGTTAAGATGTGACAGAGGTCGTTAAGCTCGTGACACATTTTTTAAGAAGGTATAAAAGGTTTAAACAAACATACATTTGAGTGGTTCGCCTGTTGCTAGAGGTTGCAAGACTCTGAACAAAACTAATAGCTTATACTCGATGAGAAAAAACTGTAGGTTATCGTAACATTCCGTTGTCAGAGGTCTTTAGGCTTAGAACAACTTCCAAGAATAATTAATTTAATGGTTGCACTTGCACAATTTCTAAATGATAGATTTATTATTATTGTCCTTTCATTGATTTTTTTTTATATAATATTTTTGAATGTTTTCGATTTTGCACTTACTTTGAATTTTATTTGGGCCGACTTCTCACTGTCAGTCAGTTGCTAAACAACAGTAAACATCCCGACTGTCAAAAATTGACAGCCAAACGTCAAAACAATTCACAATGGCCGATGTATGAAGAATTACGAAGTGAAACCTCCGGACTTTACCGAAGGCGACTCGGTTGCACACGAAGCGAAACTTCCGGACTTTACCGAAGGTGACTCGGTTGCATACGAAGCGAAATTTCCGGACTCTACCGAAGGTGACTCGGTTTCAAAAAAAATAAAGCTTTGTGAACACAATGGCCGCCGTAACTGGAAATGAAGCGAAAATCGAGAGTAAATACACACAGAATTACACGTTGGGGCGCCAGTGTAATATAATGGATTCCCTCGTAATATAACATATAAATACTTATTGCCCGACTGCTTCCGGCGGCTAAACTCAGGGTCTTCTTTGTGGAGATTCGGCACCACCTTATTTGTGTGTGTATGTGGACTCTCGACTTTCACTCAATCATCTCAGGTGGCGGGGATATGTGAACTATTTATGTATGGACAATTTAGGTTTATTCATAATTACGATAAAATGCAAATAACATATGACATACAGTTCAATCGTAAAACTAGGATAGTGTTGAAGGCCTTCCTACACAGAGTTATTAAAATTAAAACTTAAGATTAGATCATTGTAAAGGTGTCTCCCAAGCGGTGGTGAACACGTGGACTCCCCAGGGTCTACTGGAGGGAGTCCGCGTTGCGGGGGGGGAGATTATAGCTGTCCGTAGGCTAAGGCCAGCCTACGAAATCAGGAGGTGAAGACGGCTGCTTCCGTGGCTAGCGGGGAATGGAGCTGACACGATGTAAAACCGATGTCCGGTCTTGGATATATTTACATATCGCAGCGTCGTTGAATGGACTGACACGGTATTAAACCCAGTGTCTTGATGCGGATATAATTATGAATCGCCGCTTAACGCGGCTTCGAGGGGAACAGGTTAGCTCCGACCATGGCTGTGCTGAACTCGTGCGAAGTTGTCGCTATATGCGACTTAAAGACTTCCATAGCTACCTTGGGACTTCTGCGTGAAGGCAGGGCACGGGACGCGGCCGTGGAGCCTGGAACCTGGCACTATGATCTTCAATTCAGAAAGACTAGGACTTGGGCACTACGAAATACTAACTTATACGTAATACGGGCTTTGAAACTCCATCCGAGCCGGCACGCGGCGCGTAGCGCCGCGCCCGTCGCCTGGCGGGCGGATGTCAGAATGGGGGGAAAAGACGTTTAAGTATATTTTTACAATTCCAACGATATAAAACACAATGATCAAAAATTTTGGTTTTCATTTATAAATTTATGTTTTAAAAAACACGAAAATACGAATGATTTTTAACGCCCGTTATTGGCTAATGACGTCATACCCGTCCACCGTGAAAGGCGTGAAATTCATTCCGTAGTGAGCGCCTATATTGCTGTGACGTCACACCGCATGCGCGCCAAATGGAGGATTTTGCGAGCGATTTGAAAAAGCGCTATTTCAAACCGCGCTAGAAAAATTATATGACATCGTAAAAATTTTTTAAAAATTCCCTTGATATTGTAATTTTTCAATCAATTTTTTTAAATAAAAAATAAAAAATCGGAAGAACCCAATTGCATTATAAACGTGACGTATTCTTTTGACTGTATAAAAGTATAATTTTAGTCATAACTCATTAGTCGAATTCTTTTACTATAACCGATCACAGGTCGATCAATCGAATATCAAAATAACCGGTTATACGCATCGTGATAGAAGCCGTTCCTCCCATACTAACTATTTCAAGTTGATTCCAATTTTCGTTGTTGAATTCCGCCCACTGGGGGGCGCAGTTGAAGTACGTGAAGGTGGCCTTCTGGGCGGGTGAGAACACGAAGTCCGCCCTCAGTGCGAGGTGGCCTTTGGACACGTAATTCGGGGTTTGGACATAGACGTTTCGGAGCCCGTAGCCGACTGACTATCCTGTCGAAAGCGTTCCTGTGCTTGTTGTACTGATATGTCGTGTCCATATCTCGAAAATCGAAAAAATTGTACTCATCTGAAAGAACAACATAAAAATATAATTTTATCTTTTTTTTGTCACACTGAACAGGTAGGTACTATAGGTCTGTATCCTCTCCAGAACACCTGTCATGTCATTTCTGTAAATGTCATATGTCCCAGATGCGTGATATGCGCGTGCCACGCGTTCAAAACTAGGTCACGGTAAGCCTACGCCGCGGGCACAACGTGATATGCGCGTGCCATGCGTTCAAAACTAGGTCACGGTAAACGCGGGCACAACGTGATATGCGCGTGCCATGAGTTCAAAACTAGGTCACGGTAACCGCGGGCACAACGTGATATGCGCGTGCCATGAGTTCAAAACTAGGTCACGGTAACCGCGGGCACAACGGATAAGGGATCGGAATCAAAATCACGTGGTGTTTGTAATTAAACGTTCGCGCGGCGAATTTTCAAAGGTTAACTAACTAACTAACTAACTAACCATCACGCCATTTCCCGTAGGGGTAGGCGGGGAAGATAGAACGCAATACCACTCTGTCTTTCACATACTTCCTTTGCTTCCTCTACATTCATACATCTTCTCATGCACATACGCCGATTATTCCGACTTTTTACATGTCCACTTTCAAGTACTTGTCGTACTTGGTCATGCCATGTCTTTCTCGGCCTTCCTCGGCTTCTACATCCAGGCACACTTGCATTTAAACTTCTCTTTAGCCGTTCTTTCATCACTCATTCGCTCCACATGACCAAACCATCGTAAAAGCCCTTTCTTAATTTTGTCGATAATGCTTATCTCAGCCTTGCACCACTCTGCTCTAATTTGGACATTTGTACACGTATCATACATAGTCTTACCACACATAGATCGCATTTCAACAGCATTCAGTCTACTTTCATCCTTCTTTTTCCAACACCATACATAAAGGTTGGTACCAGAACTCCGTTGTGCCTGGATGTAGAAGCCGAGGAAGGCCGAAAAAGACATGACATGACCAAGTACGACAAGTACTTGAAAGTAGACATGTGAAAAGTCGGAATAATTGGCGTATATGCATAAGAAGATGTATGAATGTAGAGGAAGCAAAGGAAGTATGTCAGGACAAAGAAGTATGGCGTTCTATCCTCTCTGCCTACCCCTACCAAGAATTGGCGAGATGGTTAGTTAGTTACACTAAAATATGACATCGGGAAATGGAATAGAGGAAGGAAGGAAAGGGATAGGGAAGAGGATGAATGAAGAATGTTTTAAAGGATTGAAGAGAGACAAATAAGGATGATGCATTTTTCACATCCCGTGGTAAATGGTTCCATAGTCTTGCAGCCTGTACAGTGAATGGTTTCGTAAAAAAGGAAGTGTGATGGCTAGGAATACAGAGTGTGTTTTGATTACCAGTAAAGTAGGTCCTCTCGTTCCTCGACTTGGTCATGAAGAATATGTTAGCGCGTGTCATGTTGTGTGTGACGTATGAGACTCGCGACCGATACTCGTCGAAACAGCTCGTGAAGAAGACGTGGAGCGTCCCAGCGACGGTAAAACCGACGTCGATCTTCGTCGACCCATCGTCACACACACCGGCCACCTGCATTATAAAATAATACCGTGTTTTTTAAACTAGATAATTATTTTATGTGAATGCAAAAAAAATATACATAAAATTACAAAACCATTGGCGCAATTCGTTTAATATTAATATTAACTCATCAGAGAGAGGGACGCCTTAAAGTCGGTCGTATCTAATAAGTGCTTAACAAAGGAGGCTAAATTGGCAGTTCATAATGGAGTTCTAGTGCCAACCCTTTTGTATGGTAGTGAAGCGTGGTGTTGGAAAAAGAAGGATGAAAGTAGATTGAATGCAGTTGAAATGCGATCTCTCAGGCGAATGTGTGGTAAGACTATGTATGATAGGTATAACACAAAGTTGGATACATAGAATCATTCTTACTTTAAAGACCATAACTATAACATAATCTACGTCATTTTTGTTTTTATATATTATTATTATTTCCCCTCTTCTTCTTTCGGTATAAAGATACCAATATCTTGTATTCATTCTTTTTTTAACTATCTTGTTTACATTATCTGTTATTTTTCCATTTCTACATGATTTTATCTTTTCTCTTTTGCCACGTGTACACTGTATGACTTTCAGTATGACCACAAACAGGCTATGCCTTGGTGGAATTTTTGTTTATATATTTTTTTATTGTACATATATGTGTTTTTAATGTATATCTATGTAAACAAAAAAATTGTGGTAGGTGTACAAATGTCGAAATAAGAGCAGAATGCAGGGCTGAGATAAGCATTATCCACAAAATTAAGAAAGGTCTTTTACGATGGTTCGGTCATGTAGAGCCCTGATGAAGGAGTAGTGTCTCCGAAACCGGTTGGCGTGTTAAAAAATAAAAAAAGTCGTTTAAAACAAAAGCTGTTTAATTTTATGGTGTAACTTAACAACTTGCCGTGCTTTTTATGAGGACTAGTCTATTGCTAAATCCATGGATAATAGGTTATGAAATTTATACAGTAGGTTAAGATAGGTTGGGTTTTATAAAATAATTTAAATCAAATGGCTATTTAAAAGCAATATCCTTTATAATAGGTTATGAAATTTATACAGTAGGTTAATGATAGGTTAGGTTAAATAAAATGTGGCGGGCGACAATGACGTCACGAGACGACAGGGGCCGACCGCCGGCCGGCGTAGACGTCACGAGCCGACAGTTGCCGAACCGCCGACGTAAACGTACGAATTCGCCAAACTGGCGACGAGAATCTTTTGGACTTCCTTCGTCACCGCACGCGAATTTTGGGCACAGAATTCCCGCCAACTTAGTATTTCGCATAGTCATTTTTATTTTGCCTAATTTAGTTTGTAGAATCTTTATTACAGAGTGTTAGCTTCAGTAGATTAGTTTTGTGAATAAATCATTGTATTGCAAATCGTAAGTACCTGTTTTACTTTCTCTCCTTCTGTGCACCCACATAAATACATACCACATTATTGGGCCACCAACTAGGTGACCTATCAAATTGGTGACCAACAAGGTATACCATAAAAATAATTTAAATCAAATAGATTTTGAAAAGCGAAATTTGACAATACATAATGAAGGCGTGACCCAATCGCGTATCAACCCAATCACAGCTTAGCCCGCTTTTACGCTTTACTCTACAAACCAGAGACTAAAAAATGTTTTGAAATATTGACAGCTGCACGGCAAGTTGTTAAGTTACCCAAAAATGTCTAAGTAAAAGCCCTATGGGCGTAAAAACAATTAAATAAAATAAAATAGAATCACTAATAAGCGAGATAATGACATTTTAAGTTTGGGCTTCGTAAAATGTATTGTAAAATAGGCAAGCATGGTGGTTAGGGGTCCCTTATTTTTTAACTCGATTATTATTGAATGCATAGGGCCTACTTTCTTTCGTATTGCTATAAAACACTTGTTCAGAAAATTTCAGTTCATTTGGAGTACAGTAACCCGTGCCGAATTGCATCGGAAGATGTTCATACAAGTTACGCTAGAGTACAAGCGCGCGGGCGGCACGCACATACTTTGTCTTCAGTCAAATGCAATCAGTTGTGATATCAACACGGTTTATTAATTTGAATAAAATGTCGGTTGAATTACAAAGTGCTAAAAAAGTTTATTCTTAGTTGGGGAGGCAAACCACCAAAGAACAGGTGCAAAATTACCATCAAATCGCCAAGTTCTTGCGGTGTTGTTTTTCAATATTCGTGACGTTAAATTTACTGTCCATGAAAGCGCTAATCTAGTTGTTCGGAAGTGCATTCTTTTTTGAGAAAAAGCAAGAATACCCACGAAATCAGTTCTAAATTGTGTTAAGAAACTTGTTGATCTTTATCATATTTGGGCGGGATCTTCAAAAAAATAGTACAAAATCCCAAAAAATTCACAAACAACGGGCAGAAAAATTCCAAATGAATTTGAATAACTCATTTGATATCGCACACGTAGATGCCCCCGAAAGAATGAAGATAGAGGAAGATAACGTGTTCTTGCGGGTTGCTTGGTTGGTGTAGACAAAAAATTAGCTAAGAAAGAAGAAACGGTCACGGCAACGCAAAATGGAGGAAGAAAAAAGAAAACCAAAATCGTCTACTTCATCATATGTTTTTCTACCGCAACAATAATTTGAAAATAGTTCTGGCGAAGAACCTTTGCCGGAGACATTAATCGCTGCTTTAGCGACTGAAACGTCAGTAAAAAGAGGGAGAAAGGATTTTATTTCACCAAAACTGATTGCGGCTTTAGACAGATGCCAGCTGAGCATTAGAAACTCCGTCTATATTCTTCAGTCCACCGTAGAAGCGCTAGGTCTCAGCGGAGACGAATATTTACTTTAATTAATCATATTTAAAATCGTCCACTCAAAGGATGATTACCGTGAACTGATAGAGCTATCAATCATGTTTTTGGGTGGTGATGAGGATAAAAACCTGAAAATAAGGCCTTCTGGTGCCATGCATCAAGCGCGGTGGATGGCAATAGCTATTTACTCTTTTACTCTTTGAAAATATGTTTGTTGCAGTCTCGATTTAAAATGAAGTATTATCGATCTTTGATGATTCGATGGAAGATGAAACTAAGAAGCGAATTGTGGCTAATTTAGAGAGGGAATTTTCTCGCCCATTACGGTACATACAAAATCAACTGTTCTCTTAATCTATTTTTCTATTTATGTATTAACTGTAATGGTATTTTATTTTTTTTAATGTTTTAGATAAAACTTTGGATCAGTTTGTGTCGACCTCAAGTAAAAATTTATTTTCAAGATTGAAGATTGAAAGCACTTTTCTTCAAGATAGCGTCTCGTCATGGAAAGAAAATCTCTTGTTTTTATGTAAGCAAAAAGAAAAGTTAACTGTCTTAAGCAGTCAACGATATTGCAGAAAGAGCTGTGAAACTAATGCAAGATTTTCATGGCAAAATAACGACTAAGGAAGAACAGAAGCAGTACCTCTTACGATGTGTTCAAGAACGTAGAAAACTGTATCCTGACTGCAAAAAGGAGACGCTTAAAAAAATTATCTCGATTAAATTGTTTTATTTTTTGCTTTTAATATATTTCCCCATTATAACTTGATGTTTTGGTTTATTTTGACACCTAGGAGTAATAAAAAAAATCGGTGTGCGTCGGACCACACGGTGGAAGTTATACTTCTTTGGCCATTCTCATACACCCACTCACGCACACAAACAGACAGGATATATAAATGAAATATAAGACATTTTTCAATATTATGCACGTAACATACGTAACAACAATCTAATTTCTATTATTTTGTTTTTTCTTGCTTTATATATGAAAATGTGTAATACTTGTTAGTGAATTGAAAACTTTTCGCTAAAATGACGCGTAAGAAGTAAATAAACAAAAGAAATGACAACTGTCAAAGTCAGACCACCTCCAAACAATTGAAGCGAAAACAATTCGCTAAAATGACGCGTAAGAAGTAAATAAAAACAAAAGAAATGACAACTGTTAAAGTCAGACCACCTCCAAACAACTAACACGGAAAAGTATCGATACTTGTATCAAAACAAGTATCAGATACAAGCATCAGTGACTGTGGCGCCATTTTCTCTTAAAGCGCCATTTTCTCTTTAAATACCATCATGTATCTAGAAGAAGTGAATTTCTATAACTAATTGTTGAAAAACTTTGAGGCCTCGTTCGGCACGGGTTAAAATCATTGTACAAATATGAAATTTCGTATCTGAATAGGCCATAGTTAATTGTAAAAAGATTAGAGGGTATACGTTTTCAAAATCGAAAAAAAATGTTTTTGGTCATATAAGGGACACCCTACATGGTGGTGGGCTCTCGGGAGGCTACGCATTAGTATATGGCCAAGCCAGCCGACGAAACGCTTTCGCCGGATGACAGTAGATAGCAAGGGTTGGGTTGCCTCACCGCAAATTAAAAATTCTTCTAAGACACCTTTCTCTGCACTCAGAAGTCTGCTTTCAGTAATTGAAATACCAAAACTTGTACACTTGCTAAAACAAACACAGAGGTGTTCTTTACAAAGTTCAAACCACCGCTCTCAACCTAATATTTAAAATTCTTCTTAAGGCACCTATTCTCTGCACTCACAAGTCTGCTATCATTATAAATGGTTAGGTTTATGTTGGAATACATTATACCTTTTTGAGTGACTTCTGTCTTCTGACTGGCAGAAGAATGAAGGAAAGTTCACTGAGTAGGGGAACCAATCAAAGCTGCCGAAATTTGTGCCTCCTTGGCATTTGAGAGTCTGGAAAAAAAATTCATCGTTAATAAATTTGATATTATTGATATCCCAACAGAGGCAGAGGAACTCTGGAAAACGAATGTGGGTAATCTAGGCGTTCACCAGGGCTTATGACTGTGTCATTGGCTGGTGTAAAGTGGCCACTTTGATGTACTACCAGTGTTCAGCATACTGCCCATCATCTGATAACCATAAATGTAAAATTTTTGAAATTTACTATATATATTGATCATTGGTACGGAAAGTATCCACATTCGAGTTGGTTCAATCAACAGTTTTTAACATTTTTTTTCTCTTGTGACCCGAATTCGTTTCCAGAGTTTCTCCTGTCTCTGTTGGGATATCAATAATATCTTATATCAGCCCAGATGGGTATTAATCCAGTCATTTGTCTACAAGTTTTTGTATAAGTTCAAAATGTAAATTTATTTATTTAATATTTATGAATGATGTGCACACATTTGATATGTTAGGTACATGAACAAAGATCATATTGCCGTTATATATTATTTTAATCATAATTTAATTACGTGGACAACACAATGGTTAATAAGTTAATTTTAAAGACATGAAGTGAGCAAAACAAAAGTATAACAGGGTGTAACAAAACTCGATATTAACAAGCGGGGATTCTGACATGAGTATTTGGATTCCTGTTTTGAATAGTATTATAATTTGTGATTTGACCTTAGTTTTCGAGAAAATTGAGTATATAATGTAGTAACAATTTTTTTTTCAAATAAGTTTTTAATATCATGTATTTACGTAGTTAATACTCTTCCATAAAGAAAACTAAATTAAAAAACACTTTTAAATAAGAATTTGAGCAATTTTTATCAAACGAATTTTTGGGAAACTTTTGTGAGTAAGAAATTATTTTTATTTAAAGCCCCATTTCAAAATAGTCATATTACATAATCGTCTCCAAATGTATCGATGTAGACATCACCAGTTTTCGCTTCTGTACATCGAGTTTTTTACACCTTCGTACCACCATTGATTAGGTGTTTTTCTCTTTTATCTTAAATTTTAAAAAAGGATATGCACCCAATGACAAATGGTAATTTATTTACATTGCCTTTTTGAATTGTTTAATTTTAATGATTTTCAATTGATGATTTATTGTGAAATAAATAGTAAAAAATTCAGTGCCCTTAGCACCATTTAGATGTATAAAGGAGAGTAGTGATACGGTACACATGTCATGTGATACGTGCGCTTCTCCGTTCAATCGTATTTCCTTGATTAGTTTTATTTTTAGACACCAGTTTCAATATCGCAAATTTGACAATATTTATCTCCACATTTTTCGGGATGCGTTGTGCAAATATATATAACCAACGACCAGCCTGGATCCTAATATTTGGAAGGTTGATTACTACCACCTAGATGTATGTAAATTCCGTCCTGTTTCCGCTTCACGTGACTTTATCGAGGAACCGTTGAAAACGAATGATAATAGTTTGGCGTTTGCATTGAGAGCGCAAACTGGTATGTGACAGGGTTTCTGAACAATACTTGAACATGGAAAAAACATAATGATTCCAGTTTGAGAATACAAAATCTTCAAACATGAAAAACAAGAGTTGTACATTGAAATACAAAACTTGAACATCTAAAAAACAAAGATTGATTGAAAAACAAAACAATGAATATAAGGAAAAAACTAAAGATTGTAACATTGAAATACTAAACTTACAACTTAAATAACAAAGATTATGTTAATTGAAATACAAAACTTGAAGACATGAGAAAAGGAGAGCTTGTACATTGAAATACAAAACTTGAACATGGAAAAACACTTTCGGTTAGTGCAATTTAATAATACAAAGCTTGTATAATGGAAAAACAGTAACTTGTAATTAAATATTTATAATAAATTTGCCATTGCCAGTGACCGCAAATATTACTCCGTACATCGATGTTTAGGTTATTCTAAATGGAGTGAACGTTAGCACCTGTCCAAAAATTTTTCATAGCTTTGGACATCGAATTACTCTTTTTATTTCTATTCTAAATAATTGATTAAACAAAAACGTGATCCCATCGCCACACTGAGTTTTTATGAATCATTGTTATTTGTAAGGCGACTATGCAATGAAAAAAAAATCCCGAAAAATAGCCTCTGGTAAAGTTTCTAATACGGTGTGAAAAATCATGCTCTTGTGAATGAATTCAGCGATTAGAATCGGGACTACGATGGCACGGAGAAGCGGCCCCGGAGCACGTGACAGGGTTCTGAAAAAACAAAACTTGTTAAATATCAATCTATTGCTAAATACATACAAATTTTTTACCTTATTCAAACATATTTTAATGATGTAACAATCTGTGATACCTTGGACTGGCCGAATTCGTAAGTACATAACACATCATTGACTACATTATACATTTGATAAGACCCATGCGCCAGTGGGTGCGGAAAGGGAAATCGTTATTGTAGTTTTAATTTTTTTAATTTTTTTTAAATTAAAAGTTGATCTCTGTGAAGTTTTATAATCTTATATGGAATCTTTGAGGAGATATGCAACTGGCCGAAAACTTGGCCCCTGTAGCTAGATATAAAGTCGAATGTTTTTATTTTTTACATGAATCAATATGTTATCTAGTAGATTATAAATTCCATGTGACATTGTAAAGAATTATTTGGCAACGGACCCCTATAGTATCAACTTGTATCCGGCGAAAATGGCGTTTTCGTTGCTGGGGTAACTTAACAACTTGCCGTGCAGCTGTCGGAAAAAATTTCAAAACATTTTAGTCTCTGGTTTGTAGAGTAAAGCGTAAAGCGGGCTGTGAGCTGTGATTGGTTTGATACGCGATTGAGGTTACGCCTTCATTATGTATTGTCAAAAATTTTACTTTTAAAAATCTGTTTGATTAAATTATTTTATTTGTTTTAACCTTTCATTAACATACTGTATAAATTCATAAATCGGTTTTAAGGGATATTGCTTTTAAATAGCCATTTGATTTATATTAATTTTGGAAACCCAACCTATCTTAACCTCTTACTGTATAAATTTCTCTCTTCGACTCTTTTTCTACATCTTGTCATATCTTTGGATTTAGCAATAGGACTAGTCCTCATAAAAAGCACGGCAAGGTTGTTAAGTGGATGTCCGGGCCATAACTGTCGGATAATCCCGAGAGGCATGCCACCATGCTTTGAATTTACAAGCGTAAGCCAGGTTTCAGCGATTTAAAAAATCAGAAGTACAGTCTGCATGAGTAGAACAATGGGTGGTGAAGGGACAAGGACTGAACTGGCAACATTTGTGCACGTTTTGTTCCGTAAAAGGAAGTATCTAGAACTAATAGATTGCTTAGTGGGGTAGTCCCCGGGGGGGACTTGGTGTGCCTTCGCGGGGGCGGCCCGTCCCGGGCTGTTTGTGTGTGCGTGCGTGGAGGTCTCAAATTATATCCCATCCCTCAACTCAATTGTATTGTGTCTTTTGTAAGGATTAGGATGGTCTTTGGATAGGTATTGTGATAAGGTACGGCAGGGGACGTATGAAATAGTGTCTGCCAGATAGGATGATAGTGTGAGATGCACACATGCGTTCTGTCTCCTCCCCTCTTTTCCCTAATCCCCCCTCCATTGAGACCCTGACCGCGGATGCACGGGTGGATGTCTGGGGTGGGGGGCCTGGCGAGGCGGGATACCGGTCTCCACACGGGTGGTAGTAATTACTAATAAATAATGATCGGGGTAGAAACTAACATTACCCTACCACTGTTTAATTTGGGCCGACTTGGTTGGTTTGGGTGATGGGAAACAATGACAATTATTATACATAAGCCGAGACGGTGGTAGGGGTACAATGAAAGCATTTGTTCGCGTACATAATCGTAAATTCATCCGTATTTTTATCACACTAACAATCTTAAAATCGCGGTTTAGCTTGTTGAAAAAATCGGTAGAGTTGGCTGGACTGAAAAAAAGACTCAATAGTCTTTAAAGCAGTCTAGGGAAAGGGGTGGGGCTTTCATTGTCGACAATCCGACGGCAGTTTGCGTCAGAGCTGCGGGACGTGGATCTGATGGAGGATGTGGACAGGCAGGCCAATCCGAGAGCAGTTGTTGAAATCTAGCCGCTTGCCTATTTTATGAGGCATCAGGTTCTCGCGTCCTAGACGTCCACACTGTCGACAATCCGTCGGCAGTTTGCGTCAGAGCTGCGGGACCTTGTGTATTAAAAACCCACCGGTGCCAGGTCATAGGCCCTGCACACGCCTAGATAATCCATAATCGTTTCCAAAGCTTCTCTATCCTTGATGAAGAATCAATAAGTTTGTACTCACCCTTACGCAGATCGATTTTTAAACACCAGTATTACGTAAAAAGATAGCACCAAAATATAATGAAAAAAACTGGATGTTAGATTCATTTTAATATTACATGAATTTAATATATTTTTGAAAAAAATAACTAAGTATTTCACATTTTCAAGACAATTTACACACAATTTATTAATAGTAATTCGACAGCTGTCAAAACGAAGGAATTAAAAAAATATTCCAATTGTATTTTTTAGGTTTTCAAAATGATTTTCTAAAATGAGTTCCTAACTAACCTTCGAACAAGATGTGACATTTGATTATAAGTAGGGTTTTAGTACCGACCCGCAATCAGCGCACACGATTTGGGGCGCGCGCTTTTGCGGTTGCAAGCCCTGTGGCTTGGCGCGCTCTCCCACCAGAAGTGCGCAACTGTGAGAGTGAAGTGATGTTACGAAAGAAACTTAAGACCCATTTGTTCTCTAAATCTTTCGATTAATTTTGATAATTGTATTTTCTACTCAGAATTTCATTCACTTTGAATTTCCCATTTAATTTCAATATTTAAAGCGCCTTGAGGTATATTTATACGAAAAACGGCACTAATATAAATTAACTAACTAACCATCACGCCATTAGGGGTAGGCAGAGAGGATAGAACGCCATACCACTCTGTCCTGACAGACTTCCTTTGCTTCCTCTACATTCATACATCTTCTCATGAACATACGCCGACTATTCATACTTTTCACATGACCACTTTCAAGTACTTGACGTACTTGGTCATGCCAGGTTGTCTCTCTCGGCCTTCCGCGGCTTCTACATCCAGGCACACTTGCATTTTAACTTCTTTTAGCCGTTCTTTCATCACTCATTCGCTCCACATGACCAAACCATCGTAAAAGCCCTTTCTTAATTTTGTCGATAATGCTTATTCACAGCCTTGCACTTTGCTCTAATTTCGACATTTTACCACACATAGATCGCATTTCAACAGCATTCAGTCTACTTTCATCTTTCTTTTTCCAACACCACGCTTCACTACCATACATAAGGGTTGGTACCAGAACTTCGTTGTGTACCTACTGCCAATTTTTTTTATTTTGAGGCACCATTAACTCTGTTTCCTTCACCCAATGTCCTTATCACATTTCCGTCTCTTGTAAACATACTTCCCAAATATACAAGTTCTTCAACCTAGTTTTAATCTGTCTCCATTTGCTATAATCTTTACATACGATAATATTTACATACTTATTATAATAATACACTTGGTGTAGATACCAACTCAGTGCCCTATGCACCACTGGGTACGGATAAGGTAAAGTAGTATATTTACTATTGTCCCAAGTTCTGGAGTTTAAGAGTTAGGGGGTGGAGTTTAAATAATAAGTGGTGTTATGAAATTAACCCTAGGAAGCGTTTATTTTTTGAAAACTTTGTATGGAAACCCCCCTTCTAGTGAATTCTTGTTCGAAGTAACTACAATGAAAGCCCCACCCTTTCCCTAGACTGCTTTAAAGATAATATTTAGTCTTTTTTCAGTCCAGCCAACTCTACCGATTTTTTCAACAAGCTAAACCGCGATTTTAAGATTGTTAGTGTGATAAAAATACGGATGAATTTACGATTATGTACGCGAACAAATGCTTTCATTGTACCCCTACCACCGTCTCGGCTTATGTATTATAATTGTCATTGTTTCCATCACCAAACCGACCAGAGTCGGCCCAATTTAACAGTCGTAGGGATGTTAGTAACTAAGTAACTAGCTAATTGGGAGAGAGACCAATCTATCACATCTATGGTGTATGTAGAGGTCGAGGAGGGCGAGAAAGACAGGGCATAATCGAGCACAAAAGGCACTAGAGAAGATGTATGAATGTGGGGGAAGCAAGGAAAGTGTGCCAGGATAGAGTAGTGTGGCGTTCTGTCTTCTCTGCCTTCACCTTCGGGGAAACGTCGTCGTGTTGGTGAGTTAGTTAAACCTTAGAATTTATTAATCCAAATTTGACTTCAATATATTGATACTGGGTGTTACAAAACTCGATGTACAACTCGAAAGCTGGTGAATCTACATCGTATTTGGAGACGATTGTGTAGTATGACTTTTTAATCTAAGCTTGAAAAAAAATTTTTTTCTTCTTACAAAAGTTTTCATAAGTATGGCAGATTAAGTAAAATTGCTCTAATTCTTTTTGAAACGCGTTTTTTAATTTTGTTTTCTTTATGGATAGTATTAATTTGACTAAATGCATGATATTTGATAACAATTTGCAAAAAATAAATTCAACTTCGTACTCAATTTTCTCGTAAACTAAGGGTCAAATCAAAAAATTTTCATTCTACAAAATCGACTCTAAATACTATGTAGATTCACTGGTTTCCCGCTTGTATATCGAGTTTTGTTACAACCTGTAAGTATATGAAATAATTTATCATTTTTGATCTAAAACTTTATCAGATAAATAAATATGTATACATGGAGTACCAAAACTCTAGGTACAACCCGAAGACTGGTGAATCTACAACATATTTGGACAAGAATGTGTAATGTGACTTTTGAATTTGACAGATTTTAAATATTTTTAATATTCTTTCCCTATAGTGACATCTGTTGAGAATATAATTAAGCATTTGTTGGCAATCTAACTTTATTGGTGTAGGTAAGATATCAGCCCAGCATGGGTATACTCCAGTAATTTGTCTACAAGTATTTGTATCATTCAAAATGTTGTTAGAAACTATGAAAGTTTGAGCATGAGCGGATTCCCACTTGTACGTCGAGTTTTGTAACACGGTGTACAAGATAAATATAATCCAGAACTTATCATCAATCTTTACATATTATAATATATATTAATGTCGCGATTCTGATGAGCCATCACTGACGACACAACAGCTTCATAATAAAATCATTAAAATGTTTGCAGCGAAGTGTATTTTAGCATTTTTATGCTATTTTTTAATACTAAATTCAGTATTTTCTGAAGAAATCGCGTTAAATCGCGACGTAAACGATTATGACATTCTTGGGGAAGAAAAAAGGTAGGAGAAATTTAAATTATTGAAAAAAAAAATTGATCCTAACTAACTAACTACTAACTAACCGTCACGCCATTTCCCCGTAGGGGTAGGCAGAGAGGATAGAACTACATTCACACATCTTCTCATGCACATACGCCGGTTATTCCGACTTTTCTATGTACATCCAGGCACACTTGCATTTTAAACTTCTTTTAGTCGTTCTTTCATCACTCATTCGCTCCACATGACCAAACCATCGTAAAAGGTTAATCTTGTGGATAATGCTTATCTCAGCCTTGCACTCTGCTCTAATTTCGACATTTGTACACCTATCACACAAAGATCGCATTTCAACAGCATTCAGTCTACTTTTCGTCCTTCTTTTTCCAACACCACGCTTCACTACCACACATCATTATTATCATTATTTTTAATTTATTAAGCGCCATTTTTGTGAGAAATCACCTCAAGGGCGCTGTACATTCGATATTCTTAGTTAATTCCATTCCAATTTATGAATAAAGGATCTGAGACAACGATTATCTAAGAAATGATACTAAATCTAGACGTAGGTAAAAATACTGAACCCAATTCATCTTGCAGCTACAAAGCGCATGGACTGTTGGAATTTCAGCTTCACCACCGTACAAATTAAATTCAAACAATATTTACTAAAAAACGCGATACTAATGAAATACTAAATTCTACTGATAGGAGATAGAGTCAAGAATCCAGGTCATCTTGCAGCTACAGAGCGCATGGACTACTGGAATGCCAGCTTCCATCTGAAATCAGTAGTTGGAGTAATTGATTTTACGAACAAAGTTTAGTGGTTTTGAAAAAAATTGGGGCAGGATTACAATACATATTTTATCCTAACTATTTACTAAGGATGGCTTGAATTTACCGGGAAAGACTCACTTAATTACAATTTGTCTTGCAGCTACCAAGCGCATGGACAATTAGAGTAATAGAGACATTTAATCAAAAATCTCGGAGGGTTGGTACCAGAACTCCGTTGTGTACTGCTAATTTTGCTTCCTTCGACAAGTTGTTATTTGCCACTATGATTTTTAGGGCACTCTGTTTCCTTCTCTCAATGTTCTTATCCACATTTCCGTCTCTTGTAAACATACTTCCCAAATATACAAACTCTTCAACCTGCTTTAATCTGTCTCCATTTACTATAATATTACAAACGGTCATGTTAACATACTTATTTTAATAATACACTTGGTGTAGGTACCAACGCAGTGCCCTATGCACCATTGAGTACGGATAAGGTAAATCTATATAAAATATAACAGATACGGGCCTCAGAATTTATGTATTCTTCTGTAATAGAATTGCAAATCACATAAAAGTATTTCAATACATACCTATTAATTTGCAGCGACGGAAATAAATAATTTTGTGAATGATCGGGGCTAAAATCAACAATTCAGATAATTTCCAGAGCTGACATTACAAAAATTGTTCAATTTCATCTTTAAGTAAGAAAGCTTTAAATAAGAAAGCAATATACATCGCACATTGGAAAGAATAGGGCCTCAAGTGCGAATGTTTTGGTAAATAATTGCGGCCTTTATAACGCCTGCTTCACACCTGTTCTCCTCTATGGCTGCGAATCATGGCACCTAACCAGGGCCCAAGATAGCAGATTTCTATGTTTTGAGAATAGGTGTCTTAAAAGAATATAAGGTGTGCGATGGTTTGACTTCGTAAAGAACACAGAAGTGAGGCAGCACCTTGGCATCTACTGTCATCCGGCGAAGGCGTTTCCCCTACCATGGCTATGTATTACGTACTACGCAAATGCTCCCGAAAGCGCCACCATGCTTGCCTATTTTACAAGGCAATCAGGTTCTCGGCGTCCTAGTCATCCACTGTTGACAATTCGCCGGCAGTTTTGCGTCAGAGCTGCGGGACGTGGACTTGACTTGGGAGGATGCACGGAGCTGGCGCCGATCGCTTGGCCTGGAGGCTCTGTTTCCTTCACCCAATGTCCTTATCCACATTTCCGTCTCTTGTAAACATACTTCCCAAATATACAAGTTCTTCAACCTAGTTTAATCTGTCTCCATTTGCTATAATCTTTACATACGATAATATTTACATACTTATTATAATAATACACTTGGTGTAGATACCAACTCAGTGCCTATGCACCACTGGGTACGGATAAGGTAAAGTAGTATATTTACTATTGTCCCAAGTTCTGGAGTCTTAAGAGTTAGGGGGTGGAGTTTAATAATAAGTGGTGTTATGAAATTAACCCTAGGAAGCGTTTATTTTTTGAAACTTTGTATGGAAACCCCCCTTCTAGTGAATTCTTGTTCGAAGTAACTACAATGAAAGCCCCACCCTTTCCCTAGACTGCTTTAAAGATAATATTTAGTCTTTTTTCAGTCCAGCCAACTCTACCGATTTTTTCAACAAGCTAAACCGCGATTTTAAGATTGTTAGTGTGATAAAAATACGGATGAATTTACGATTATGTACGCGAACAAATGCTTTCATTGTACCCCTACCACCGTCTCGGCTTATGTATTATAATTGTCATTGTTTCCATCACCCAAACCGACCAGAGTCGGCCCAAATTAACAGTCGTAGGGATGTTAGTAACTAAGTAACTAGCTAATTGGGAGAGAGACCAATCTATCACATCTATGGTGTATGTAGAGGTCGAGGAGGGCCGAGAAAGACAGGGCATAATCGAGCACAAAAGGCACTAGAGAAGATGTATGAATGTGGGGGAAGCAAGGAAAGTGTGCCAGGATAGAGTAGTGTGGCGTTCTGTCTTCTCTGCCTTCACCTTCGGGGAAACGTCGTGTTGGTGAGTTAGTTAAACCTTAGAATTTATTAATCCAATTTGACTTCAATATATTGATACTGGGTGTTACAAAACTCGATGTACAACTCGAAAGCTGGTGAATCTACATCGTATTTGGAGACGATTGTGTAGTATGACTTTTTAATCTAAGCTTGAAAAAAAAATTTTTTTCTTCTTACAAAAGTTTTCATAAGTATGGCAGATTAAGTAAAATTGCTCTAATTCTTTTTGAAACGCGTTTTTTAATTTTGTTTTCTTTATGGATAGTATTAATTTGACTAAATGCATGATATTTGATAACAATTTGCAAAAAATAATTCAACTTCGTACTCAATTTTCTCGTAAACTAAGGGTCAAATCAAAAAATTTCATTTCTACAAAATCGACTCTAAATACTATGTAGATTCACTGGTTTCCCGCTTGTATATCGAGTTTTGTTACAACCTGTAAGTATATGAAATATTTATCATTTTGATCTAAAACTTTATCAGATAAATAAATATGTATACATGGAGTACCAAAACTCTAGGTACAACCCGAAGACTGGTGAATCTACAACATATTTGGACAAGAATGTGTAATGTGACTTTTGAATTTGACAGATTTTAAATATTTTTAATATTCTTTCCCTATAGTGACATCTGTTGAGAATATAATTAAGCATTTGTTGGCAATCTAACTTTATTGGTGTAGGTAAGATATCAGCCCAGCATGGGTATACTCCAGTAATTTGTCTACAAGTATTTGTATCATTCAAAATGTTGTTAGAAACTATGAAAGTTTGAGCATGAGCGGATTCCCACTTGTACGTCGAGTTTTGTAACACGGTGTACAAGATAATATATAATCCAGAACTTATCATCAATCTTTACATATTATAATATATATTAATGTCGCGATTCTGATGAGCCATCACTGACGACACAACAGCTTCATAATAAAATCATTAAAAATGTTTGCAGCGAAGTGTATTTTAGCATTTTTATGCTATTTTTTAATACTAAATTCAGTATTTTCTGAAGAAATCGCGTTAAATCGCGACGTAAACGATTATGACATTCTTGGGGAAGAAAAAGGTAGGAGAAATTTAAATTATTGAAAAAAAAATTGATCCTAACTAACTAACTAACTAACTAACCGTCACGCCATTTCCCCGTAGGGGTAGGCAGAGAGGATAGAACTACATTCACACATCTTCTCATGCACATACGCCGGTTATTCCGACTTTTCTATGTACATCCAGGCACACTTGCATTTAAACTTCTTTTAGTCGTTCTTTCATCACTCATTCGCTCCACATGACCAAACCATCGTAAAAGGTTAATCTTGTGGATAATGCTTATCTCAGCCTTGCACTCTGCTCTAATTTCGACATTTGTACACCTATCACACAAAGATCGCATTTCAACAGCATTCAGTCTACTTTCGTCCTTCTTTTTCCAACACCACGCTTCACTACCACACATTATTATCATTATTTTTAATTTATTAAGCGCCATTTTTGTGAGAAATCACCTCAAGGGCGCTGTACATTCGATATTCTTAGTTAATTCCATTCCAATTTATGAATAAAGGATCTGAGACAACGATTAATCTAAGAAATGATACTAAATCTAGACGTAGGTAAAATACTGAACCCCAATTCATCTTGCAGCTACAAAGCGCATGGACTGTTGGAATTTCAGCTTCACCACCGTACAAATTAAATTCAAACAATTTTACTAAAAACGCGATACTAATGAAATACTAATTCTACTGATAGGAGATAGAGTCAAGAATCCAGGTCATCTTGCAGCTACAGAGCGCATGGACTACTGGAATGCCAGCTTCCATCTGAAATCAGTAGTTGGAGTAATTGATTTTACGAACAAGTTTAGTGGTTTTGAAAAATTGGGGCAGGATTACAATACATATTTTATCCTAACTATTTACTAAGGATGGCTTGAATTTACGGGAAAGACTCACTTAATTACAATTTGTCTTGCAGCT